>JADRCH010000077.1:294907-370733 GCA_019843965.1 Rhynchomys soricoides | reverse complement strand
TGTCAGGCATCCTTGGAGGGTCATTGTTTCACAGTGTCCTGTCAGGCCTTCCACATCCTTTTTTGTTATTTTTATCTTATTTTAAATTTTACTATATTTTATTTATATATTTTTAGTCTCTTTTTACCCTATATGTCCTTTGCATATATATTATGGTTTCCAATTTAGTATTTTTTAGGGGGATCTTGAGTGTATAAATGAGTGGGTCTCTTTCTGGTGTCTGTAGTATTAAAAAAACTAAATAAAATCTGGTGGCAGGTTTCTTGCTACCCACTCCAATGGTCTGGGTTCCCAAATGAAAGACACACACACACACACACACACACACACACACACACACACACAGCTTTTATATTTTTTTATACCTTAATCAGCTCCATGGCTGGGCCACTTCCTAACTCCATGAGGTTAATCCATCTCCTGCCAATAATCTTGAATTATCACTTACTATATTCTATATTGGCTGCTCTGGACCTAGAGTGCTACCCAGCTGGGCCATACTCTTCTGGCTCCTTCTCACTCTGGCTATGACTCCCTGTCCTCTACTCTCCTCAGGCGTGCTAGCTTTCCTTTTCCTCCTCCTCCTCCTCCTCCTCCTCCTCCTCCTCCTCCTCCTCCTCCTCCTCCTCCTAGTCTGACCATAGGAATTATTGTCAATACAAATTCTTCTTAAAATTGCTGGAATTTGAGAATCATAGACAATTTTATATTTATTTATGTCACTGGCTGCCAAAACCTACAGATTCAACTTTATTTTCTTTCAATCAATCATGTTTGTACATTTTTCTGTTTAGAAACTGAGAAAGTTCTACAAAAATTGAAGAATATAAGGAAACAGCTCAGGCTGATGAGATTCAGGAGTGTTGAAGCTCCTTCTCAACCTCAATGTCTCTTCATGTCTCAAATGTCTCCCTTTCCCCACAACAGAAAGGCTTTCTCAGAGACAGGAAATTGATACATTAAAATCTACCCAAAAATTCAGGTGTGATGTTCTAAGTGAAATATGTATGTTTGCATATCTGTCCTAAAGCCATCAGTCTCATTTATCTTATGTATACAAGGAATATTGAAAATAAACTTTGTGAGCTACTTTGTGGCACTTGATTCTGTATTTGGCTGCTAATGAGGAAAAGCATGAAAGTCAGGTGGTGTCTGTTCTTGTGAGAAGTTGATAGATGGTACAACTCCTTCAGTCTCACTGTTGCTTTTAAACTGTGATGATGTGTACTGTTTTGTTAAACACTCATTTTCCCTGACAATGTCCTCCTGTTCAGCTGTGTCTTTTAGAAACAATGAAGCAGCATTAGCCATTTACCAACTGCTCCAAGAAAGGACATGACTTGATGTACAGTCTGGAGCTGACCATGAGCTTGATGTATTATATAAGATGTCTGGTGCTTCACTCAGACATCCAGTTGTGCTCTGTGGTTTCTGACATTAGATTTTTAATGTGCTTTTCTCTAATACAACTTTACTGTTTTTATAATTTATTACCAGGAGAACAACATATGACCTTTCTGGAGAAAGAAGAAAGGAAACTCAATTCTCTTGAGCTAACTCATTTTTAACAATTAAATGTAAAATAGCAGTGAAGCATTCAAAGGTGTTTTGCAAAATAAATGGAACACTTTCTCTATTTTCCCTAACGTGCAATCTTTTTGAACGTGTAAGATACTGGCTAGACAAATTGAATTTATGAGTGCGGGGTTGATGTAACAAAATTTTGTTTTAATATCACTAGATCAATTGTTTAATAAAAGTTCAAAATCTAAGAGGGATGATTATTAAAGCAAGAAGACATCATTATTTTACTGTCTGAAAGAATTATTTATACATTTAAAAACTTAGTTCAATAGAGCCAGCAAGATGATTCATCCAGTAAGTCTCTTGCCTTTAAGCCTGGTGACCTGAAAAATGCCAGTCAGCTCTCACAAGTTGTCATCTATCTGCCCTCACCTCCCTCTGTCATATGCATAAACACACTTATGTGTACACACATGCACACATAAAAATACATGGTAAAATAATTATTAGTACTTATAGTTAGAGAAAGATGACATTATATTAAAAAAACTTGAAAAACTGAGGCTACTGGAATAGTGTATTAATATGTGAAATAACTGATAATTTCACTTTAATAGCTTTCATGTACATTTTTCTTATTAAGTTTTTTAGGTGACGAATTTTATAGTATCAAAGACTGTTTGTTCTTGAGTATGTAATTCAACAAATTCAGAAATTGTCCTTTCTTTTTCCAAGTAAATAGGTTATTCCCCCTATGATGGTTTGCATATGCTTAGCCCAAAGAGTGGCACTATTATGTGGTATGGCCTTGTTGAAGTAGGTGTGTCCTTGGGCTTGGGTTTTAAGACCCTTGTTTTAGCTGGGATTAAACATGACCAGCAGACTCAGCCAGACCAGGAGAAGAGGGGGGCGGGAGAATGAGAGAAGAAGAGAAGAGAGAGGGAGAGACAAGAAGGGGTGTGGGGGCAAGCCAACCAAGAGAAGAGCAGAGAACATGGAGCCGAAGCTGCCAGGTTATGTAGGTGTCAGAAGCTGGGGAAAGGGAAGCAAAGCCTGTGAGCTGGAGTTTAGGGTTGGGGGCAGGGCGTGAAGATCTGAGAGGAGCCACAGGTATTGAGTGGGCCTAGAAGCTAGCATGTGCTTTGGTATGCTGATAGACACCACAGTTAGTCATTTGTCCTGAGTTTCTCTGGGACCTGACAATCGAATAAATACTCAAAAACAGGGTTGGGTGTGGGATTGCGTTATGCACTCTTATCAATTCAGTTCATTATGCATAATTATCTGCAATTAAAGTAAGTCATGTTAGGCACTTGAATTGCATACTTTCCCATTGCTGTGACAAAACGTCATGACTGAGGCAACTTATAAAAGAAGCAAATTATTTGGCTTTGTGCTTCCAGAGGGATAAGACTCTCTCATGGCAGGGAGACATGACCTCAAGTGACAGGCATGGTGGCAGAAGCCAGAAGCTGAGGGTTCATACATTGAACTGCAAGCTGAAAACAGTGAGCACTGTGAGGCTTTGAAGCCTTACAGTTAATTGACTGAGAAAGTAGCATCCCTGCTGCTGCCTGGGTGAGCTACAGGGCACCTGCAGTGTAAGGCTCAAGTTGGCACAGACTGTCTGTTGCACCCAGGAAGAGATCTCCCAGGTACAAAGGTAAATCCTAGAAGGTAGGCCTCAACATCCTGACCTTCAGAATCCTAATCAGAAAACCCCAGCCTTGGCTGTGAACAGAACTGTTCCCAATTGTAATTGGCAATAGAAGGAAATTCTAATTGGAACATTCCAGCAGAGAGCGAGAGCGGATTACCACCCGGAAGTCCGGCTCAGCAGGAAGTAGTTTAAATTACTGAAGCTAGTCGGCCTCCTGCAGAGCTGCAAAAGAGGCTATAAAAGAAAAAACAAACCAAAACAAACAAACATAAAACAAATTTGAATGAGGGAGGGAAGCCACATTCATCCAAACTGGAAAGAAATACATACTGAGTTTATGCAGTTTTAGATCACTTTATTTCTTATTTCTTTTAATTATATTGTGTCTGGGGGAGAGGGGTGTCATGTATGTATGTGTGTCTCTGTTTGTGCATCTGTGTGTGCGTGTGCGTGTGCGTGTGAGTGTGTGTGTGTGTGTGTGTGTGTGTGTGTGTGTGCCAGGGCACTCGTGGGAAGTCATAGGACATTGGAGTCAATGGTTCTCTCCTTCCACCACAAAGGTCCTGCGTGTCAAGCTCACGTTTCAAGGCTTGGTGACAAATACTTTTGCTTGCTGAGCCATTTTGTCAGCTCCTGTTTTTCTTTTTTAATTTGAATTGCTTTATTGTATTCCGCGTGTACTTCTGTACATGACCAGTGGCATTATTTTAGTTCACATTGTCAGAAAAGACGTTTTATTATTTTAGTTCTCATTCTCTTTATCTCCCACACTCTCTTCTCTGTTTCTCACACCTTTAGCTTTTCCTTCTCATTTATAATTTACTCCCTCGCTTCCCCCATCTCCTTTTTGTCTCTCATTTCAATACGCAATTATTGAGATTTTTAACTCTAAAAAACCTAGACACTCACTTCTTCCTAAGTAGTACTTTAGTGCTACTGTCTCTTAATATTACCATAGACACAAGTTAAGTGAGCAAGTGACTCTACTCCTAGCTGGCACTGAGGCTACTGCCAAAAAATTATATTTGCTGCAGCATAAGGAAATGACCGTGGCCTGGGTTACCCAACCCAGGGCCCTGGTCTGTGCTGCTACAGAGGGCCATGTTGATGTCTGAGGTCCTGCTGCAGCCAAAGGTTGTGTTGATGTCCATGGCCCATGTTACCACAGAAAGTCAGATGAATGTTTGTGGTCGGTGCTGCTAGTCTATCATCAATGCTCCTGCGGACTGTCAGGGGTAAGGAAGGTACTTCTGCAGTGGTGTGCATGACTGCAGAGTCTCAGTTGAGAAAGAGGGACATAGAAAGCTTCTGTGACAATACCTTACACACACACACCCCATTACAGCCCATTGTAGAGAACTCTTAAATTTGGTTTTTGTTTGTTTGTTTTTTGAGACAGGGTTTCTCTGTGTAGTCCTGGCTGTCCTGGAAATCACTCTGTAGACCAGGCTGGCCTCGAACTCAGAAATCCACCTGCCTCTGCCTCCCCAGTGCTGGGATTAAACCACCGCCTGGCTTAAATTTGTGATGAGGATGCTGACACACAGTTGATGGCTTCTGGTGGGGGTAGTGTGGGGAAAATCTTTGTTTTCTTTAAGGGACTGGTCACTGGGAATTTGACCATGCTCCAGTGAGTATATTGGCAACACAATTTGTACTTTTTTCTCATTTTTTCTTTTCTTTCTTTTCTTTTTTTTTTTTTCCTTTTTTTTCTTTTTTTTGCTGAGGGGAAAGTCACAATATTGGGGGTGTAGACCTGAGAGGACTGGGAAACAGGTGTGACTGGGGCATGTGCTGTAAAGTTTCCAAATAATAAATAAAAATATTATGTAGAGGGAAAAAAATAAACAGTTTGAAGCTTGTCTTTACAAATCAAACTTTTATCCTACTCAGAATCAAGGCAGCAATGTGATTTGGAATCACTTAAAACTATGTGTTTTTTCTGCTTACATACTGTGTGCCCAACAAGTCCAGATTTAACTGACCTGTAAGAAAAACATTGTAATCAATCTTACTCTACTTTGGACCTCCAATATAAGTTCTCAAAGCTCGGCAGAATGTAACTTCAGTGTACCATGCTCCCAATTTCCCCTTGTGATGCATTCATGTCTCTGACTTAGAAAAAAGTAATGTATGGATATGTAAGATGTTGTGTTAGACCTAAGTTCATTCCCAGAAAACATCATGGCATAGACAACAGTGCCCCTCTACATGAAAGATATGGGCAACAACAGGTGTGCACAGAGTGACAAAAACTGATTATTGGCTGCTGTGTGCTGCTCTGAGTAATTAGGGAAAAATAATAATTTTCTCCCTTGAGAGATTCCTGTAAAATATTAAGACAAAAGTTCCTCGTTCCTTTTCTGTACCATATTTGGCATGTTAGTCAATAAATAAAGAGTTTGACATTGGTTTGAGAGACAAAAACAGAAGAAAAATGAAGTCTCTTCTGTACAAATTGTTTACCACTCCAGTTGGTGGTGTGGATCTGAGAGCGCAGGGGAGGGGAGGAGGGTTAAGAACCGAAGGAGTGAGGCATTCAATCACAAGGACAAGCCACACCTGGCAAAAACATTTTTCCATAGACCCATATGAATAATAACAGGTGAATTAAACTCACTCTTACATAACACACCTGGGAGAAGCACAAAAACACATTTCAAGATCAATTCTGTGTATTAAAGAAAATGTGGTCACAAGACTCTTGTTTTTTGTTCGTTTGTGTTTTTTTTTTTAAATGTAACTTTTTTTTTTTTTTAATATTTTATTTACATTTCAAATGTTTTCCCCTTTCCAGATCTCCGCTTTGGAACCTCCCTATTCCCTCCCCTCTCCCCTGCCTCTATGGAGGTATTCCCCCACCCAGCCACCCACTCTCATCTTCCCTCCTTGGCATTTTCCTATACTGGGGCATCTAACACCCTCTGCCAACTCCCTCAGCTCCTTCAGTCCCTTCTTCAACTCCTCCATTTTTGTTTTGTTTTTTTTGAGTTGTCTTGAAAGTACTCAGAATTCTCACATGACTCCATTCTTGGGCTGTGTTCTGACCCAAATCAGGCTCTCTCTTTAATAAGCAAAACCAGGAGTCATATTTTTCTTTTAAACCATGTAGATGGTTTTCAGCCTTTCCAGTAGGAGTACTGGAAGGGCTATTAAGACAAGCTCTATTAAGACATTAAGATCAAGATGTAAAACTACAAATCCAAGAAACAATATAAAAAGATGTAGGCAAAAACATGAACTAATATCTATAAGCAGAAGATCAAAACAGCATCAGACCTTGCAGCCACACTAAGACCCAGGAGATCATTGAATTACCATTCACTTCAGACCATGAACAACTAAGTGCTTTTATAACCAGCCATGCCACCTCTTACTATTAATGAAAACATTACACTTGAAGACAAGCACAGAATATTGCAATTATGGCAACCAAGCCATCACTGCAGAATAAACTTAAAGGGAAATAACTCACAAAGGAAGAAGAAAATCTCATTCTCAAGAATACTGAAAATAATTTATTTCATGAGAAGCATGGGTTAAAATACAGAGTAGGAATGGATTCATCATGACCTAGACCCCGAACAGACAGGAATAGCAGAGGACAAAGAACTAACAACAATCCAACCAGACAATACCTGAACCCCAAAACAACAACAACAAACCCCCAAACAAACAAACAGCAGAAATGTATCGTTTAATATCAGCAGTTGGGAAGATCTGTGTGACTCCAGGCTAGCCTGGTTCACATAGAGTTCTAGGACAGCAGGGGCTACACAGGAAGATCCTATGTCAATATATACATCACAAACCTCTCTGAATCATACTTTAAATGCAAATAAACCTGACACAGCATTTTAAAAAGATGCAGGACTAACTAGGTAAAAAAATCCAGATTCAGCTATCTGATGTCTGAATGACGTATGCTTTAATAGCAAATGCAGTCAGAGTCTTGGAGTCACAGGATGCAAATGAACCTCCTGAGCACATGAAAGACATAAAGATGCTGTTGTAGTTACCCGTTCTCACAGCTGATGAAGTAAACTTCAGACAATACTAGTCAGAAGGCATAAAGAAAACTAGTATTTATTAATAAAGGAACCAATTAAGCAAGAAGATTTAACTGTGAATATGTGTACATGAAATGATGGTACTAATTTAAAACTAGATTTGTTCATTTTATATTTTCTGTGTATGACTGCTTTGCCTGCATGTATGTATGTGCATTTTGTATATGTGGCTGTGGACTTTGCAAGTACTCTTAAGTGCTAAGACATCTCTCCAGCTCCAGGGCTGTCAGTTTTATTTTTTTATTTTTTTTCAAAATATATAGGTTTTACTCAAATTTTTTTTTATTGGATATTTACTTTATTTACATTTCAAATGTTTTCTCCTTTCCAGGTCTCTCCTTAGAACACCCCTACCCCATTCCCCCTCTCCCTGCCTCTATGAGGGTGCTCCCCACCCCACTCCTGTCTTCCCTCCCTAGCATTCCCCTACACTGGGGCATTGAACACCCTCAGGCACAAGGGCCTCTCCTCCCACTGATGGCCAACAAGACCCCTCCTCTGCCACATATTTGGCCAGCACCATGGATCCCTCCATGTGTACTCTTTGGTTGGTGGTCCAGTCTCCAGGAGCTACAGGGGGTCTGGCCAGTTGACAGTGTTGCTCCCGCCATGGGGCTACAAACTCCTTCAGCTCCTTCAGTCCCTTCCCTTCCCCAACTCCTCCATTGGGGACACCAAGCTCAGTCCAATGGTTGACTGCGAACATCTGCCTCTGTATTTGTCAGGCTCTGCCTAAGCCACTCAGAAGACAGCTTATTATGCTTCCATCAGCAAGCACTTCCCAGAATCCACAATAATATCCAGCTTTGGTGGCTGTATATGGGATGTATCCCCAGGTGGGGCAGTCTCTGGATGGCCTTTCCTTCAGTCTCTGCTCCACACTTTGTCTCCATATTTTCTCCTGTGAGTATTTTGTTCACCCTTCTAAGAAACACTGAAGCATCCAAATTTTGGTCTTCCTTCTTCTTAGGCTTCATATGGTCTGTGAATTGAATCTTGGGTATTTCAAACTTTCAGGCTAATATCCACTTATCAGTGAGTACATACCTTGTTTGTTCTTTTGTGACTGAGTTACCTCAGTTTTATAAAACAAATACTAAAGGACTTGAACGTTCACTTCAGTGCTACTACATCAGTAACAGAGGATATCTGTACCTTTCTATTACCTTCAGATATGTCCTCCAAGCTAAACATTAGCAAATGAACTGTTGAGCTAAACTAGAGGTCAATTGAAATATTTGACAATTTTTTTTTTTTTTTTGGTTTTTCGAGACAGGGTTTCTCTGTGTAGCCCTGGCTGTCCTGGAACTCACTCTGTAGAGCAGGCTGGCCTCAAACTCAGAAATCCACCTGCCTCTGCCTCCCAAATGCTGGGATTAAAAATGTGCGCCACCACTGCCCAGAATATTTCAACTACTAGATATAGAACAGACATTCTCCCCAGTGGCCCACTGAAACTTCTATAAAATTAGTCACACTATAGGTTACAAACAAAACATTTAAAAAATGTAAAACAAACAAATTCTTTCTCTTTTATCAGACCATTGCATAGTAAAACAAGAAATGCACCCAAGCTACCAAAGCAACTACAAATATAGATCTTAAACAATTAATATTTTAATGAACAGTGGCTCATTGAATATATGAAGGAGAGAAAAATTTAAAATATCTACTATCAAATGAAAACAAAAACATAACTTTTCAGACCATCTAGGATACAGATTGACTGCTAAATGGAAAGTTTATAACTATAAGTGCTTACATTATAAAAAAGACACCAGAAGAGATTTCAAATAAAGAAGAATAAAGAAGACAATATTCTAGAACAAAAGGTCAACTTACTTGTAATAGGTGGTCACGAAATAATCATTAGGGCAGAAATTTGTGAGCTCTACATTAAAATTATATATATATATATGAAATCAGTCAATGAATTGACTCTTTAAAAAGACAAATGAGATTACAAACCCTTATCTAAACAACAAACAAACAAAGCAGGGAAAGGTCCCAATTAACAAACCGAGGTGGAAATCAGTTTATAATAGATTCCAATAGAAACAAGGGATTTCTTAAGGCCTACTTTGAAAACCTATACTGCATACGCTGAAAAATCTAGAAGACATGTGAAAATTTAAAAAAATATTACCTGTGGCAATTAAATCAAGAAGATATAAACAACACAAAATTGATCCATCAAACATAATAAGATCAAAATAGGAATTAAAGCTCTACCCATAGAGAAAAGCAGGGCTGGACGGATTTTCTGCTGAATTCTAGTATACCTTCTGAGTGTGAATGAGTGGATCTCTGATTTTTGTGTGTTCTCTTAGGCTCCTTTCCTTCTGTTTGTTTGACAATTTCAATCTGATGGTCTTTGTTTTATCTTATTCTATTATATTTCATTTTGTTTGATTGTTGTTGTTATCTCTTAGAAGCCTGCTCTTTTCTAAGGAGTTTTTCTGTTAGAAAGGTTTTGGATGGGATGGGAGATGGGGAAGAGCTAGGAGGAGTAGATGGAGGGGAAACTTCAACCATGAAGTTTTCATATTGTATGAAAAAACAATTTATTTTCAATTAAAAGGAAAGAGAAGAAATTAGATTCTCATAATATATGACAAGTATTATGATGTAGAACACTGAAAATTAAATATAAGAAAAATCTCATTATAAGAACAATTTTAATACATTGGAATTAAACTAAAGTATCTAAACACACACATTAGATTACATTTTATTAATTAACCTACCATCAAGAAAATATTCTAAGTATTTAGTTAAGATTTTATTTCTTATGCTGAGACAGTACATTGTATATCCTAAGCTCCCTTTGGACAATGTAGCCATGAATCACCTTGAATTCCTGATTGTAATGCCTCTGCCTTAGCAGTGCTAACCTCATGTTAGAAGAGATTTGATGCCAGTAATTGGTTACTCAAATACTGGATGAACAAAATGCAGGCAATATTTAATAGTCCATACAAAGGGAGAGTGGGAAAATAGAGGAGAAAAGGAGGGGGCAGGAAGGCAAGAAAGGAAGGAAGGAGGGAGAGACTGATACTCAAACTTTGCTTGCTGTCACATTCTAGACAGGCATGTCAGAATCTGTGTGTCACCCTATTGATGAACTGATGGCCTATTATCACTCTTGTCATCTATGGCTGTGCTGTGCTGGAGTCACTTTTGTTCTTTCACTACTGCAGCTGCTTCTGTCACCACTGAAGAGTTTTAAAAACTGAAAACAAGATGTAAGGAATTTCATAATACAAACTCCCACCAGGACATTACTAACAGCATCCTGACTGGGAGCCAGTTGGTAAGAGACGTTGGAAATGTCATTTTTAGATGCCAGCACCCCAGCACATAGCATAATAGAGACATGTAAGGACAGAGGCTTAAAATAAACATATAAATAAGCAACACTATTGTCTGCAAGACGTGCATTTCCACAAAAGAAAATGGAAATGTTTATTCAATCATTCATCAAATATTTGTGCAGTGCCTCCCTGGTGTCAGCAGCTCTTTCAGGTGTGAGATACAGAAAAAGCAATGAAAAGAAAAAGCAGATGAAAAGAGCTCTCACTGGATTTTTGAACTTTCACTTCAGTAAAGACAGGTGGCAAATAGGAGTCATTAGATTCTCTAGCATATTGAAATATGATAAATATAATAGAAAAATGTAGAGGCAAGAAGAACAAGGCCAGAGAAGTCTGGAAAGATGGCTGCCATTTTACACAGGTATGAACGAGAAGAGGCCAGTCTGGATGTAATATCAAATAATTGTTTCAATAATACACAAAATAAAATAAAATGAAACATACTGGGGACGTAGAAGGATGGTATTTGCTGGCACCAGATGTACTGGATTTGGAAAGCACAAGGATCATGTGTATAATTTGCAGGTTTTTAGGTCAGCAGAAAAGCGTGGATCACAGCAATGTTCTGAGTGAATAACAGACATGTGGAAAGCTGTGAATTGTTGAGAGATGTAACAAAAAAATGAGCTCTTCAGATAGTAGATTTACATAAAAATTGAAAAGAAAATATTAGATTTATGTAGAAATGCACATATGTATAAATAACATTGGGCACATGAAAGCCTTTCCTTAATTGTTTTGTAGATTTTATGTATAAGACCACAAATGAAGCCACAATAAACTTTAGACAATGAGCCTTGCTTTAAGATCTTGTTAAGTTCAACAAACTTAGAAGTCTATAGCAACTGACAGCTTTAAAATACCCCTTATATCGAGGACCTAAAATAAACACTATCCTTACTACAGGAACTCATGGGAAATTATGAAATACAAATGTTATGAAAGAAAAGTATTTGAGGAATACATTTTGCACAAACCTTACCTGGAGACAAAGAACACTGGCAAAGACAAAATAAGACAAAATGAAAATTTGACACAAAAATTTGAAAAGCACACATCCACACACATTCAGTTGGAAGAAATTACAGACTAAAAATCATAGAAATAGAGAAAAAAAACAAAGGGGATCAGCAAAATGTAGAGTAATTTAGATAAAATCTTTAGTGAGGTTAATGTTTAAAAGTGATAAAGTACATTTCAGCAGAAATGAAATAATCTTTTGAAATTTACTAAAATTATACATCACTAACAGGTATAAAGTAGGTAGCAAATGTGGTACAAATTGTTGAATTTGTGTATCTTTTATTTTAAATTTTTAGTTATGAGCCTAAGAAGAACTATGTGCTTCCTAAACAGACATGGATGAGAGACTGTCAAAATGCTTTTTCTCCTACTGTTTTGTTCATTCTAAGGTCAGGGATACATGGAAAGATGTAAATGGTATGGGAATAGAAGATTGTGTGAAAAAGATTGCTTAAATGCAGCAGCACTGTTTGAGTGAGTTGTGTTGTGTTTTACTACATTTAAAAAAACAAAAACAAAACCAAAAGCAAAACATCTTCAGAAGATACCTGGGAGCTTGATCCCTTAGAATTAGAAAGCATAGGTCCAATTATTTACTTTGTCTAGGAAAATACTGTAAACATGAGAAGGCAGCATCAAACCTCATAAAATTATTTTCTTTTAAATGTGTGGGCAGGGGCAGGGGGCACTGGGTGATGTGCTTTACAAGGAATACTTAATCCCAAAAGGCACAAAAAGAATCAGTGATAGAGCTGTTCTGTGTTACACACTAGAGACCAACAACTTGAAGGAAGAGACCTGAGGTCGTGGCTGTGAGACAAAATATTTTATAGGAGGGAATGTAGGTGGTAGTGTCTCAGACAGAGACACATAAGAATGCATCCTGAACAAAGCCTTTGGATGATTCAATTCAACATTCACCACACCCAAAGGCTACCAAGGGTGCTACTTAGGGAAGGCATGGGCTTTTACCTTATTCCTGTTTCCTTCCCTTTATTTGTTGAGCAGTCTCTTACTTCCTATTTCCTTCCTTTATTTGTTGAGCAGTCTCTTACAGTGTTTAGGACAGGACTAACGAAAAATAGATTCTGAAGAAGACAGTAAACTAAGTAAGTCCCAAACTGGTCAAAATGCCAAGTTTCAAATGGAGGGGGATTTAAGTTGAGAGGTTAGGGATAAAGGGGACATACCTCAGGTAGTAAATGTGATGTACAAAAAAGCCCAAAATGAACATCAACCTAAATGGAGAGAACTCAAAGGAGTTCTATGAGTCTAGAACTTGACATGGGTTTTCACTTCCTCTATAGCTGTTCAGTATAGTACTTGAGTCTTAGCAAAAACAATTAGACAACTGAAGAAGATCAAGAGTAATATGAATAGAAAAGAAATAAGTATCTTTATTTGCAGATGATATTAATGTATACATAAATTATCCTAAAAATCCCTCTGGGAAACTCTTACAGCTGATAAGCATTTTTAGCAAAGTAGCAGACTACAAAATTAAGGCAGAAAAGTCCAGACCTTCTTATATAAAAATTAACAAATGAACTGAGAAAGAAATTAGGGAACCAACATCTTTCACAATAGCCAAGTAATATAAACTGTCTTACTCTAGCCAAGCAAGTTAACAAATTGTATAATAAAAACGTCAAGACAAATGAAAGAAGTCAAAGATAACAGAAGATGGTAAGATCTCCCATGTTCATGAACTGGTAGAAATAGAGTGAAAATGACCATTTTACTAAAAACAAACTACAGGTGTAATCAACATCAAAACTCCAATACAATTCTTCATAGAACTTTAAAGGATAATCATCAGCTTCATATAAACACAAATAAAAAATCCTTACTGATAAAAGAACTACTGGAGGTATCACCATTTCAGATCTCAAAGTGTAATACAGAGCTATAAGAATAATAACAGCATGGTATTGGCATAAAACAAATAAGTTGATCAATGAGACAAAATTGAATGTCCAGACAGAAATCCACACAGCTATGAACACCTGATTTGTGATAAAGAAGTCAGAAATATACACTGGGAAAAAAAAGACAGCATCTACAATAAATGATGTTAGCCACAGTAAATGAGTGCATAAAAAATCCAAATAAATTTGTATTTATCATCTTCTACAAAACTCAGTTTCAAATGGTCCAAATACCCCAACATGAAGTTAGATGTAAAGAATCTGATAGAAGAGAAACAAATTAGAATAGAAAATATTCTTGAAGTTATTGGCACAGGAAAAGACTTTCTGAAAAGAAAACTGGTAGCACAGGCACTAAGATCAAAAATAAATAGGATCTCATGAAACTGCAAAGCTTCTGTATGGCAAAAGAAATCATCATTTGGAGAAAGCAGCAGCCTACAGAATGGGAAAACATTTTTTATCAACTATACATCCTGTGAGGGCTCATATCTAAAATAAAGAACTGAAAACAATGGGCAAAATGAAAACAACCCAATTAATAAATGGATAAAAATTAAACACAGAGATAGCCACAAAGAGGAAAGACAAATGGCTGAGAAATACCTAAAAAAAATGCTCAACATCTTTAGTTATCAAGAAATTGCAAGTCAAAACTACTTTGAGATTTAATCTTATGCCAGTCAGAATGGCCAATATCGATACAAGCGACAAATCACACTGACGAGGATGTGGAGTAAGGGTACACTCTTTCTATTACTGGTGTGACTGGAAACTTTTACAGCAATTATGGAGAACAGTGTGGCAGTTCTTTATGAAGCTGGGGATAGATCTACCTCAAGATACAACCTTACCACTCTTGGGCATATACCCAAGGAATGCTTTATTCTACCACAGAGACACTTGCTAAACCATCTTCATTGTGGCTCTATTCACAAAAGCCATAAATCTGAAGCAACCTGATGTCGATCAACAAATAAATGAATAAAGAAATGTATGGAATGTATTACTAAGCTTAAAAAGTTTAAAAAATGGAAATCACAAAATTCATAGGTTAATGGATGGAGCTAGAAAAATCATCCTGAGTGAGGTAATGCAGACTCTTAAAGACAAATATGGTATTAGTTTGTTTATATGTTGAGGATAGTTAAGTCTTTGATAGGTAAGCTGCAATTCTTATAATAATCTTTAGGTGTAATGTAAGGGACTAAAGAACAGGGAAAGATCTCCCTAGGGAGAGAAAATAGAATAGTTATTGGTGGACAGAGATTGGTGGATGGGAATGGGAGGATCAAACTGGAAGGAGGAAGGAAGATATGGTAAGGAAGGAAATATGGAGAGACTACTAAAACTAAGGGAGCCTCAATTGAGAAAATACTTCAGTAACATCAAACTATAGGCAGGACTATAGGATATGTTTTTAATTAGTGATAGATGTGGGAGAGCCTAGCCCAATGTGGGTGGAGTCACCATTGAGCAGGTGGTCCTGGGTTCTATAAGAAAGTAGGTTGAGCAAGCTATGGGGATCAAACCCATAAGCAACATCCCATCCATTGTCTCTACATCAGCTCCTGCTTGCAGGTTCCTTCTATGCTTAAGATCCTATCCTGAAAAAAAAAAATACCTTGGCAATAAAATTTTAAAATAATAAAAAATTGGAAAAGACAAAGAAGGTAGAAGGACTTCCCATGATTACAGAATGGGAAGATTAATATAGCAAAAATGGTAATTTTTTAAAAAGGAATCTACCAACATAATGAAATCCCAATAAAAATTTCTGCAGAAATATACAGAAAGAATTATGTAGAAACACCAAAACTCATGGATAACAAAAGAAGTTTTAAAGAAAAAGAATACAGTTGAAAGTACTGCATACTTGATTTTGAGCACTGAAGAGATAGTAAACAATGTGATGCTCACATAAAGCAGGAGCATGAACAAGCAAAACAGAGGACCCAGAAACTATATGAAACCCACGAGACTACAGCTACTTTATTTTTGACAAAGCTAAAAATACACACAGAGGAAAAAAATTAGCACTTTTAAAAAATAGTGCTAGAACAACAACAGAAAGCCCACATACACATGGAAGCCGAACAAAGCTCTACTCGGTGGTAACTTGGTCAAGGAAGAAATAAAGAAATTAAAGACTTCCTAGAATTTAATGAAAATGAAAGTACAATGTCCCATCCCGCTGGAACTAGTTATTTGTGGGGTCGAGGGGGACCAAGCGTGAAAGGAAAACGGGCGAGAGAAAGGAGCGAGACCAAGCAAAGTTTTGTCAAGGTCTATTTTTTTATTAACACAAGCAGATTTTATAAAGCAAAAATCATAGGCAAGGGGAGGGGGGAGAGGAAGCTTGCGGCCCTCCCGTTGTTATGGCTCAACTACTGTCTAGTGTCTGAACATTTTTCGGTCAGCCTGTCCTCTGGAGACGCAAGGGACAGCTAATCTTGCATAAACACGGCTGGTTCTCAGAGACCTGCTTTAAGGCTGTGCAAACTCAGAAACTTACCTAAGGCTGTATAGAGGTCAGGTTCCCAAGGGTGGTGTGGAGGCCCTGGCTCCCGACAGTACAACATACCCGAACCTATGGGACACAATGAAAGCAGTGTTAAGAGGAAAACTCATAGCTCTGAGTGCCTCCAAAAAGAAACTGGAGAGAACATACACCAGCAGCTTAACAGCACACCTGAAAGCTCTAGAACAAATAGAAGCTAGTACACCAAAAAGGAGTAGAAGGCAGGAAATAATCAAAATCAGGGCTGAAATCAACCAAGTAGAAACAAAAAGAACCATATAAAAAAAAAATCAATAAAACCAGGAGCTGGTTCTTTGAGAAAATCAACAAGATAGATAAACCCTTAGCCAGGCTAATGAGACAGCACAAAGACAGTATCCAAATTAACAAAATCAGAAATGAAAAGGGAGTTATAACAACAGATTCTGAGGAAATTAAAAAAAAATCATCAGATCCTACTACAAAAGCTTATACGCAACAAAATTGGAAAATCTAGATGAAATGGACAATTTTCTAGACACATACCAAGTATCAAAGTTAAGTCAGGATCAGATAAACCATCTAAACAGTCATATAACCCCTAAAGAAATAGAAGCAGTCATTAAAAGTCTCCCAACCAAAAAAGCCCAGGACCAGATGGGTTTAGTGCAGAATTCTATCAAACCATCAAAGAAGACCTAATACCAATACACTTCAAACTATTCCAAAAAATAGAAACAGAAGGAACACTACCCAATTCATTCTATGAGGCCACAGTTACACTGATACCAAAACCTCACAAAGACCCAACTAAGAAAGAAAACTTCAGACCAATTTCCCTTATGAACATCAACGCAAAAATACTCAATAAAATTCTCGCAAACCAAATCCAAGAACACATCAAAATGATCATTCATCAAGATCAAGTAGCCTTCATCCCAGGGATGAAGGGATGGTTCAATACCCTGAAATCTATCAATGTAATCCACTATATAAACAAACTCAAAGAAAAAAACCACATGGTCATTTCATTAGATGCTGAAAAAGCTTTTGACAAAATTAAACATCCTTCCATGATAAAAATCTTGGAAAGATCAGGAATTCAAGGAGCATACCTAAATATAGTAAAAGCAATATACAGCAAACCAGTGGCCAACATCAAACTAAATGGAGAGAAACTAGAAGCAATCCCACTAAAATCAGGGACTAGGCAAGGCTGCCCTCTCTCTCCCTATCTATTCAATACAGTACTTGAAGTTCTAGCTAGAGCAATTAGACAACAAAAGGAGGTCAAAGGGATATGAATTGGAAAGGAAGAAATCAAAATATCACTATTTGCAGATGATATGATGGTATACTTAAGGGACCCAAAAAACTCCACCAGAGATCTGCTACAGCTGATAAACAACTTCAGCAATGTGGCTGGAGATAAAATTAACTCAAACAAATCAGTAGCCTTCCTAAACTCGAAGGATAAGCAGGCTGAGAAAGATATTAGGGAAATGACACCCTTCACAATTGTCACAAACAATAGAAAGTATCTTGTTGTGACTCTAGCCAAACAAGTGAAAGATCTGTATGACAAGAACTTCAAGTCTCTGATGAAAGAAATCGAAGACCTCAGAAGATGGTAAGATATCCCATGGTCATGGATTGGCAGGATTAATATAGTAAAAATGGCCATCTTGCCAAAAGGAATCTATAGATTCAATGCAATCCTCATCAAAATTCCAACTCAATTCTTCATAGACTTAGAAAGACCAATTCTCAAATTCATTTGGAATAACAAAAAAGCCAGGATAGCAAAAACTATTCTCAACAAGAAAAGAAATTCTGGGGGAATCAGCAGTCCTGACCTCAAGCTGTACTACAGAGCAGTAGTGAAAAAAAAAAAACCTGCATGGTATTGTTGCAGTGACAGGCAGGTAGATCAATGGAATAGAATTGAAGACCCAGAAATGAGCCCACACACTTATGGTCACTTGATCTTTGACAAAGGAGCTAAAGCCATCCAATGGAAAAAAGACAGCATTTTCAACAAATGGTGCTAGTTCAACTGGCAGTCTACATGTAGAAGAATGCAAATTGATCCATTCCTATCTCCCTATACAAAGCTCAAGTTCAAGTGGATCAAGAGCCTCCCCATATAACCAGATATACTGAATCTAATAGAAGAGAAAGTGAGGAAAAAGTCTCAAACACCTGGGCACAGGGGAAAAGTTCCTGAACAGAACATCAATGGCTTATGCTCTAAGATCAAGAATCAACAAATGGAACCTCATGAAATTGCAAAGCTTCTGTAAGGCAAAGGACACTGTCAATAGGACAAAATGGCAAGGAACAGACTGGGAAACAATCTTTGCCAATCCTAAGTCCAATAGAGGGCTAATATCCAAAATATACGAAGAACTCAAGAAGTTAGACTCCAGAGAACCAAATAACCCTATCAAAAAATGGGGAAGAGAGCTAAACAGAGAATTCTCAACTGAGGAAACTCAAATGGCTGAGAAACACCTAAAGAAATGTTAGCCATCAGGGAAATGCAAATCAAAGCAACCCTGAGATTCTACCTCACACCAGTCAGAATAGCTAAGATCAAAAACTCAGGTGACAGTAGATGCTGGTGAGGTTGTGTAGAACGAGAAACTCTCCCTCATTGCTGGTGGGATTGCAAACTGGTACAACCACTCTAGAAATCAGTTTGGCAGACCATCAGAAAAATGGACATAATACTACCTGAGGACCCAGCTATACCACTCCTGGGCATATACCCAGAAGATGTTCCAACATGTAATAAGGACACATGTTCCACTATGTTCATAGCAGCCATATTTATAATAGCCAGAAGCTGGAACAACCCAGATGTCCCTCAACAGAGGAATGGATACAGAAAATGTGGTACATTTATACAATGGAATACTACTCAGCTATTAAAAACAATGACTTCATGAAATTCGCAAGCAAATGGATGGAACTTGAAAATATCATCCTAAGTGAGGTAACACAGTCACAAAAAAATGAACATGGTATGTACTCACTGTTAAGTGGTACATAAGTGTTAAGTGGTACCTAAAAGTTCGAAATACCCAAGAGTCACTTTACAGCAACAGTAGGGCTGAATATGAGACCCAAGATGGAGGACTTGGAGAAGGGACTGAAGGAGCTGAGGGAGTTTGCATCCCCAGGGAGACAGCAACAGTGGGTAACTGGCCTGACCTCCTGATACTCCTCGAGACTGATCCACCAATCAAAGAACACATATGGAGGGATTATGGTGTTGGCCATATATGTGGCAGAGGAGGGCCTTATTGGACATCAGTGGGAGGAGATGCCCTCGGGCCTGAGGGTGCTAATGGCCCAGTATAGGGGAATGCCAGGGAGGGAAGATGGGAGTTGGTTGTGGGGTGGAGGAATACCCTCATAGAGGCAGGGCAAGGAGGGATGGGATAGGGGGTTTTCAAAAGGGAGACCTGGAAAGGGGAAAACATTTGGAATGTAAATAAAGTATCAAAAGATAAATAATAAAAATGAAAATAAATAGTGCTGGTAAAATTAAATATCTGCATACATAAGAATAAAACTTGATCTTTATCTCATATTCAAATACTTATCTCAAATATTCCAATATTAAGCCCAAAACTCTGAACCTTCTACAGGATAAAGAGAGTACAATTCAAGATATAGGCATATGTAAGGACTTTCTGAGTAGAACTCCAGTCATTCAGAAAACACGGCCAACAGTAAACAAGTGGGACCTTACAAAACTAAAAAAAAGGTGGGGGGATACTGTTAATAAAGCAAATATGCAGCTTATAGAATGGAACAAAAGTCATTGCCAACTATACATCTGACAAATTATTAGTATCTAGAATGTGCAACTTTCAAAGCGCTAATTAGGAACACAAACAATGTAATTTAAGTGTTCTAGGGAACGAAATGGACAGTTTTCAAGAGGAAAAACACAAGATGTTGCCTTAGCCCTATGTCCTCCAAGATGATCCTTAGGGGTAGGGGATAAGAAGTCAGAGAAATCACAGATCCCAGGAGCCCGGTGAGAAGCAGAAGCAGATTCGTTTAATGAAACGATGAAGGATGCCTATAATCCTCCATGAGCAGATTGGCTGTCCTGGTCATCATGCTTTGTCTCTGGGTGTCAGGCAGATTCTGAGGTTAGGAATGCAGAAACACTTGCACATGCCTGGGCCATTGCAGGCTGATAATCAGAACACACTGACTCACTCCTACAACAAAAGACCAAAAATACTTCAAAAAGTATTCTCTATCTTAAAAATAACAACAAAAATATATCCTTAGCCACAGATTACAAATACTTTGAGATTTCATTGTTTCCCATCAGAATGGCCAATATTGAGAAAGGTAGGCTGACTTCATGACAGGCTTCAAATTGGTAGTTGAGACTAGGCATAAATCTCTGTTTCCAAGAACTGGGCAAGTTCAGGCAAATCCAGACCTCAGGAGCTACCCCATGACCTGGCCTGAGGCAAGGATAGTTGGTCAGCCGCAGTTTCCAGACTTCTTCAGCAAAAGTTTCCA
The DNA here is from genome assembly GCA_019843965.1 of Rhynchomys soricoides. Classification (NCBI taxonomy): domain Eukaryota; kingdom Metazoa; phylum Chordata; class Mammalia; order Rodentia; family Muridae; genus Rhynchomys; species Rhynchomys soricoides. The sequence continues at coordinate 350,100 of JADRCH010000077.1, read as the reverse complement.
GACTTCCCCAGTGTCTTAGTCAGGGTTTCTATGCCTACACAAAACATCATGACAGAGAAGCAAGTTGAGGAGGAAGGGATTATTCAGCTTATACTTCCACATTGCTATTCATAACTAAAGGAAGTCAGAACTGGAACTCAAGCAGGTCAGGAAGCAGGAGCTGATACAGAGGCCATGGAAGGATATTACTTACTAGCTTGCTTGTCCTGGCTTGCTCAGCTTGCTTTCTTATAGAACTCAAGACTATCAGCCCAGGGATGGTACCACCCACAATGGGCCCTCCCCCTTTGATCACTAATTTAGAAAATGCCTTTCAGCTGGATCTCAGGGAGGCATTTCTTCACCTGAAGCTCCTTTCTCTGTGATAACTCCAGCTTGTGTCAAGTTGACATGCAAAACCAGCCAGTATACCCAGCAACAGTTTCCAGCTCCCCAGGCTCTAGCAATAATTCTGGAATGTCCCTAGAGATAGAGCCAAGATTAAGATAGAGGTTACCTACCTCTCTCCAGAATTCTCCTATTGTGATTTAAATTGGGCCTGTGAGCTTACTTCAGGGTCTCTCCATTTTTGTAGATGGTAGACCATGCTTGCCTTCTGCGGAATAAGACAGTTTTTGCATTTACATACTATTTGAGTCTGGTGTATCATGGACCCTTACAGTATAAGGCAACAAACAAGCGAACAAGCAAAATCAAAATCAAAAAATGCTGGCAAGGATGTAAGGAAAGAAGAACCCCTATTTACCGTTAGTAGGAGTGTAAACTGTTGTAGTGTCAGGGAAATGTTAGTGATCCCCAAAAACACACACAGGAGCCGATCCGATGCAACTCACAGCTGGGTTTTTAATCTATTCCAGCTAGCTCTCCCAACCCCCCACCCCCTAATGCACCACAGTCACACAGGACAGTTTGGGTGGTAGGGGAGCCCCAAATGTCTATCCGGGCAAGGCTTTATAGTAGCCAGCCAGCAGGGAGTACGTGTGCAAGCATCTAATTGGAAAGCTACTATGGCCTTTAACATAATTGGCTGATGCGGGGAGTCATATCATAAACTTAATTTCTGCTCCCCTCTGCATTGGTGGTCATTAGGCAGGGGAGTGGGCTTGTACCCTGGGGATACAGGTTTGTTGGAGGAATAACCTGAGACATTGGTCTTGTTGAGGGTGTAACCTGGAAATTCTGGTCTTGAGGATTAGCCTAGGTTCAGGTTTTGTTGGGGGGAAGGGCAACTTGGAAATGTATGCCAGGTACCAGCCTGTTAGTTTATCTGAGTTCAAACTTAGTTCATGTTCTCTAAAATGGATTCTGAACTTAAAAGCTTTGGCATCTCACTGTTATAGTTATGTTACTTAAAAACCTACAAATAGAATTTCTGTATGAAAACTATAATGTTTCTACATATTAGTCAATGATTATATACCATAATTTGGAGACCCTCCCAAATCCTTGTTCTTTGTAGCAGTATTTACTATGTGAGAAAATGGAAGAAACCTAGCTGTCCATCAGGAGATGAATATACAATGAAAATATGCACATATTCAACTATAAAGAAAATGAAATTTCTAAAAAGTTACAAGCAACTGGAAAATAAACTGAATACGTAATCCCAGTCCCAAAATACAGATGATGTGTGTTTTTTCACATCAAGGTGCTGTTAGAATAGTACGTCTCATTTTGATTGCCAGGGAAGGTCAGAAATTGAAGTGGGTCATTGAGTTAAGAGATGTAGAAGTTTTAACAGAAGAGGTGTAGTAGAATACATCAAACCTGAACATGGAGTATGAAATAATAAGGGCAGAAAATTCTTCTTAATGACGGAGGGTGTCTTAGTTCGGGTTTTACTACTGTGAACAGACACCATGACCAAGGCAACTCTTATAAGGACAACAGTTAATAGGAACTGGTTTACAGGTTCAGAGATTCAGACCATTAGCATCAAGGTGGGAAAATGGCAGCATCCAGGCAGGCATGGTGCAGGCAGAGCTGAGAATTCTACATCTTCATCTGAAGGCTGCTAGCAGAATACTAGCTTCCAGGCAGGTAGGAGGAGGGTCTTAAAGCCCACACCCACAGTGCCACACCTACTCAAACAAGGCCACACCTATTCTAACAGGGCTGCACCTTCTAATAGTGCCACTCCCTGGGCTGAGCATATACAAACCATAACAGTGGAGGAGGAGGAGGGCAGGGGTGAGGATGGTAGAAGAGGTAGGAGTAACCCAAATAAGAAAATATGAAAGCCCATCATTTTATAAGCCTACAAAAAATTTGTCTAAAAGGAAAAGGAAGAGTTTGAATATAATTTTCTCTGTGTGTGGACAATGTTCCTCCCAGAAAGCCATGGGTCATTAATGGAAAATCTCAGCATTATATATAGGGTACCACCCTATGAGTTGTTGCCCAAAGTCTTCCAAGATAATAGATTTTTATAATAGGTTGTTGACCACAAGTTGATGGTTAGACACTATTGCTGACGATGCCACATATTGTGGGCAAAGGACAGAGAAATCAACTGGTCCTGAGAAACTAGTGAAAGTAATAACTGTTGACACAGGAAGTGTCAAGTTTGTTCACTGGTGTAGCCACCAGTAAGTCATTCATGCTACAGTAAATGACCTTTGACTCATAAGCTCAGTGAGCCATACACAAATGAAGATAATAGGATGGGGACTAGTTTGGAATAATAAGAACTTTACTGTGACAATAAGGGACATGAGAGAGAACAGAAATTCTCACTAGAAAGCAGAGTGCCAATTTAAGGGGTTTACTGACCTCAAGCTAGACAGAGATAAAGTTCAGAGACTGAAAACCCTGGCAAGGAATATTAACCAAGGGGTAACTGCAGGGTGTGTTTATGGGAACCTGGAGTGTAATCACCTGTTCTGTCTTCAGGAGAGATTTATTAGGATATTATCATGGTTTCTACATGTTACCAGAAAGTTTGGGGAGCTTCATATCATGTACCATACGTTAATGAGAGAAAAATTTTGAGGTTAAACTGGGGGTACCATATACTACCAGAAAATAGGTGTTTCCTTTCATTTTTGTTGTATTGTTATTTTTAAAAATGGACTAGGAAGGAAGCCTGAAGACAACTTTATTAGAATTTAAGAGAAAAACAACAGGGCTGGCAAGCTGTAATCTTTAGCATCTGCTCAGAGGAGGAAGACAAACAAGAGCAAAGATTATGCTATTTGTAAGTAGTCACATGGCTGAAGCAGGAGCCATGGAGATTGCTCCAGAGAAAAAGACTGAGAAAACCCTAGAAGAAAATGAGGAACTTCGAGTAGCTCAGGAAAGCGGGCAGGCTTACCAGAGCTACCTGATGTCATCTCCATAAGCAACTGCCCCAAGGGACCGGCTTTTGGAAAGACAAATGCCATATCTCATTAGGGAGATTATTGTTACTTCCATGTCCTTAGCATGGCGTTAAATGTATCAGACTTCGCAAAGCCTGGCTGGGTGAGAGAAAAGTAGTGCTGCATGTCTGTAAAGATCAGCCACACACATTGATGTACAGAAGTTCTTTCTTTTCTCTTTTCCTTTTAGGTATAACATGATGCCATCTTGAACTTGGCCCCTGGTAGTCATAGCAACCAGAGCTAAATAATACATTGGTAGCTATGTCTGTGGTAAGTTTAATAAATATAGTGACATTTCTTAGTGCAGTGGAAGGGTAGGTCAGGAGCTCCTCGTCTGAGATCCAGCTGTTGTATTTCTCTGTCTCCTGCTGCAAGTGATCCTGAGATATACTAAGCATGGAAGAAGTAAAAGGTTAGTGAAAGAGTGGAACACTTTGCCGAAGCTCCCACGAATTCATCATCGATGATGGGGTAGGTGCAGGTGTTTTGAGGATCAGTCATAGGTAACCGCTCCTCATCTATGCACTATGAATAATGGTGAATAAAGACTGAAAATTGTGTAGGGAAAAAAGAGTGAAAAAAGAGTGTTCAGAAAACCTTTGGTTGTCCTGAGTTGGGCTTTGGTGAAATTGTACTTTAATTCATTTTTTGGTACCTATTTGGAGTTAATACCCATCTCCCCCTTCCTCGACATCTCCTCAGAAAAAGTTAATGCAACAACTGTGAATAAACCGATTCATGGTATTTACTTAGAATAAAGAAAAGTGTATTACTGAGGCTTTTAGAAAAGGTTGGGGCTGATATCTTAAGAGGGAAAAACACGCTGGCTGAGTATATAGTTGATTACCTATGATGCATTCCTCTTGGTGGTAGTGCCAGTTTTTGTTATGACTTCATTCTAGCACCCGGAATGACATAAGCAAGAGTTTTCATGTGGCATCAGCCATTATGGTAATAAGGATAAAAATAATTCCAAGTATTTATCAACAGATGCACAGAGAAGAAAGTTGAGAGTAATGCATATAGTAAGGTTGATAGATGATGTAGAAGAGAATACTTGTTCGCTTTTCTTCCATATAGGAGCCAATCCATCATAATATTAAGTGATTATGTGTGAAGTCTCTGAGAAGAAGAATGTTCTGTGCTTTCTAGAACTGAAAAGCATTGTTATCTGTGCTTTATTTTAGGAAAATTTCCAGAGTGTCACTGTTGCCAATTTTCATTTTTTCGTTTGTTTCAGGACCTTAATGTGTGGCCATTTGTTCAGTAGAGGAGTTTTCTGGTTTAGAATTATAATGCCCATAGACTGGAGAGATGGTTCAGCCATTAAAGGCTAGGCACACAACCAAAAAAATATGAGAACTATAATACCCCACTCCCAACACACAGCTTTGGTGAAGTTAGTCTGCCCTGCTGTCAGCAAGACAGACAGTTTGCTATACCTGTTAACATAAGCAGCTCTCTGAGACAGCGTTTGAACATAAACCGCATACTGCAGACCACTGAGCAGGATGAAACACTTATGTGAGTTTTGTGTGTTTTAAAACACATGCACAAAACTGCACAATTTCTGATTTTGAGTATATTTAAGAATATGCATGTGACGATAACTGGCTACTTTTAGATAGGGTTTGCTTACTTCTTCCGAACCGTGAAATCAGAAATGAAAATGTAAGCATATTTAGCTAATCAGAACTAAAATGAGTGATTTGCTGCTTTTTTCTCTCAGAACCACCAGACGTGGGTGATGCCTGCTACACAGCTGTCCTTGCATGTCCTGCTTGTCTTTGCTTGATAGACAGTGTGGAAACAGTGGCTACTGGTCCCTTTCAGTACCCTCACAATTGTCTTTGCACTGAACAATGGAACATGACTCTATTTAGAGCTGGGCACACTTCTATGGAAGAATCATTGCTTTTCAGGGGTTTCAGAAGAGAATTGTAGCCATTACTATTTCATTTTCATACAGTAGTGATAATTTGAGGCTAGGAAAATCACTCAAATATTTATGAACTACCTGCCCATGCTAGTGTCTAGACTCTCATCAGACGTAAAGTAAAGCACAGATCTTGTCATCAGAGACTGGTGTGCTCAAAGGAAGAGCAACATATAGTCTCATACATCTTTAATTGTAAAAACAAACCTTCACATTTCTGCTGAAGGTGTTGGTATCTATGACATAGTAAAGTGTTTTCTATTCAAAGAAACAAAGACTGTTGAAATGTGTTGTTATTTTTGAGGGTTTTTTTTTCACTTCAGGAAAAATAAGACTAAGTTTTGAGTGTGACAGTCCCCACTAGCAAGCAGGTACTGGAGCTGTTCAGATACACTGGTGTCCAGTTTCAGCTGACTTGAGTGACTACAAGCTGACCATAGTCGTTCTCCTTCCTCTAATCTCAAATGACACATTGCAGCTACAGCAATTAAATGCTGAAATGTGCTCATCAACCTAAAAGAGCAAAACAAAGCAGTAACAATACTCATCCCTGCTTTTGCTAGTTGACAATATGGGCCATGCTATCCAATGTTACGTATTTTCTCTTTAGGTTTCCTGTAGGATTGTTAAAGGGTTTTTTATTTTAAAGCCAAAACTTTCATGTTCTGAAGGAACCTATAATGGACTATTTCAGCCTAAGTAATCTGATTTTACCATTTCCCTCTAACTCTTAATGACTCAAGTCATTTCTGCCTTTGAGCTTCATTAGCAGGGCCGTTGCAAATGGGATTCAACACACTTCCACATTATTAGAAGATTGTTTTAAATTGGGCATTGAAACAGTGCTTTGAATCAGAGTCATACTAGAACATGGATGCACCAATAATTCTTTCATTCTTGCTTTACTTTTTCATCTTAGTTGTTATTAAAGCAATAACAATGTAGAATATTTGATCGTCACGCGATGCCTTATTGCCGGTAACCAAACACACGCAGAATATGCTAGATACATTCAATAGTACAGTAGTACTTCGATTTTCATAAACAGCAATGCTTAGATTGGTTAATTCTGACTATAATTGTGGGTACCCATGGCTTGCTCTCTGACAATTTTAATCAATAAATAGGCAAACTTGCCAGTAAATGTGATTGTTAATTCTGAGGATTGCCAAATTCATGCATTTATTATAAAATTATTTCCTTTGTAATCTTCATTTTCTTACTCTTCTGTTTCAGACTTTATCTATATCTTGGTCGCATGTCTATGAAGCTATTCAACCATTTTCCAAGTTAATTTTGAGAAGCAGAAAATTAATCAACTGTGATTCTGATTATTGTCATCTTTTTTTAAAAAAAATGTTTTGCACAATTATTTGATAAATATGTATAGTGTAAAACAACTTAATCAAGCTAATGGAACATGGAATGGATTTGTCAGAGCATTACCTTTAGTTCAGTTACTTATTGCCACTGTTTACATCTGTTTTATGCTGATTAAAGTTTCTATCGTATATATCCCTTATTGTTCTCCTAGATTTAGGATGCTTCAACTTCTCCTTCATCCATATGACAATGTAAATGTATATTTGTAGACCGTGATTATAGCTCAGAAGTAGATCACTTGTGTACCATACCCAAGATCCCAGTTCCAGTGTGACTACCTTGCTTTGTCTAATTTTCTGGTAACTTTGAGTGAATTTAGAATCCAGTACAAGGACTCTTTTACTTTCTTTTTTCTTTTGTCCTTTTATTGAGTATTTGTGAATTTCACATCATTCATCCAACTCTACTCCTCTTCCCCTTCCTTCATATCCACCCTCCAACCTTGCAATTTCCCCCACAATAGAAAAAAAAAATCGTGCTGTGGTAGCTGTAGTATGTGACCCACAGGATACCCTTTGTCCACACTTTTGCTTGCTAATGTTTGTTGCAACGATTTGTTGGTCTGGAACAAGGCCTCTGGCTTCTGCTTCTCTATCAATACCGGAACACTCCACTCAGATATCCTGTTAGCTCTGTGTCTTGGATATCTTGTAGTTTCAGATCTGCAAGACTGGCCCCTTCTTTCACTCCAGCAGTTCATCAATGGAGTAGATGTTGGGGTGAGCAAATTCAAAGCCCTGCATCTGGGTCTAAGGTGTATCTGAGCTGGTCATCACAATGGCTCTCATGCTGTCATGCCTTCAGGGCTGGATTATCAGCAACTCCCATAACCAAGGTCAGCTCTACCCTACTGCCCAGAGAGGTGCACAGAATTCTCTCATGAGTGGCATAGCTGGTGAGGGACATAGCCAGTTCTCGCACTCTCAGACCCTAGAGCCAGCTTGCCTGCCTACCATAGATATTGAGGTATATGAGGGAGAAGAGGTTTCTCTCATTGATGCAGCTGACCAGAAGAGAAGAGGAAGGCCTGGCCTTCCTGCGGTTCATGCCCTCGGGGCTAGCTAACCTGCAACCCACAACCAGGGCCAGCTTTACTGTGCTGCATAGGTGAAGTGCAGGCCCCACTCTCTCAAATGCTGCATCAGATGAGGGGAAGGGCCAGCTCTCCTGCTCCTATGACCACAGTCTAGTCTGCCATAGGTGGCAAGGGGTGAGAGGAGCATCTCTCTCACATATTTCAACATACGCTGTTAATACTCATGCTTACTCCCTTAGGACCAGTTGCCTATAACCCCTGCCACCTTGGTCAGCTGTACTGTGCTGCCCAGGAAAAGTATGCAGGGCCTGCTCTCCTGAGTGGAGCATCTGGTGAGAGGCGGGGCCAATTCTCCTATCATAATCCCAGAACCAGGTCTCCTGCCTGTGGCAAATGGAGAGGGATGAGGGGGCAGGAGGGTATCTTTCCCTTATCAATGCCACCCAATGGGAGGTGAGTGGTATGGCCAGCTGTCCTACATTCATACCTACAAGGCTGCAATGCGCAAGGCCAGTCTCTCAAGTACTGCAGCCGGTTAGGGGTGAGGTCAACTTTCTTGTTTTTATGCCTCCAGGGCCAGCTCTCCCATGATGCCCAGGTGAAGGGTGGAACCAGTTCTGTAGAGCCCTCAGACATCAATATGTCCCTAAACAGTAGCTTAGATCAGGGATGTCTGCCTGGCCTTTAGTGGTAACAGACCCCTGCTATAGTAGGGCAACGGGATCTAGACGTGTCCCCCAGTGGCAGCACAGGCCAGGACCCCACCATGATCCCAGGTGGCACCACCAGCTACTCATATCAGGCTGTTGCTCATTATTCTGAAATTTCCAGTTCTGTCTGTTTTCTTTGCTCCGACATCCTTCTGTTTCTCATTCTCTTCCATTTCTCCACCACTTATTTGCTTCTCTTAGTGACGCCCAGGGCTCTGAGTGTCTGGGATCATCCCAGGAGTGGTCTTAGGAGTGCAATGCCCCGGTCATAGACTATAGTCCTGGGCAAGTCTGCCCCACCCTCATGCATATGGAGCGCCCGACTGGTGGTCATCTCAGGCTTGCTCCCTGTCTAGGTCCCATGGCGCTGGTCTGGTGATCATCTGGAGCTCACTCCTCACCATAGTGGCCCCTTGTCTGCCATAGGCTCACTCCTGTTCAGGGCCCTCAGTACCATGAGGGGTTCTTCTAGTTTCCAGCTCACTTCTAATCCTGGGAGCCCTTTTGGGCCTGCCTGGCACCAGGATGGTTTTTGTCTCAGGCTAGCTCCCTGTCCAAATTCCCTGGTGCCAGACTGGTTGGTCAGTTCAAGTTTGCTTTATTTCAGGGAATGTTAGGCTACTAATCATTCAGATGTTCATAGGTCAGAACACTGAACATTGACTTAGTCTTTCTCCTCCCTGCCACCTATCAACTCACATGTGACACGGCAGCCATACCTGCAACACATCTAGGGGCAACAGTCCAACAATGCTTTTGTTTGTTTTGTTTTGTTTAGTATTTTAAAACTCTATTTATTTATTCACTTTACATCCCCAAATCAGCCCACCCATACTCCCAGTACCCACTCATGCAGATCTTTTTATTTCCCCCTCCACTTCTCCTCTGAAAAGGGGAAGACCCCTCTAAGTACCCTGCCCCCCTCCCTCCAGACATAGGTGAATTTTCTCCCACTGAGGCAGCCCAGTTAGGAGAATAGGATCCATAGGAAGGCACAGATTCAGAGACAGCTGACACTTCAGTAGTTGGGGGATGTGCATGAAGACCAAGCTGCAAATCTGGTACATATGTGTGGGGGCCTAGAACCAGTCCATGCTGATGGTTCAATCTCTGGTTGGTTCTGCTCTCTTCAGATCTCTCAGTCCTTCTCCAAACTCTTCCCCAAGTTCCCCAAGCTCCACCCAGTGTTTAGCTGTGTGTCTCTGCATCTGTTTCCATTGGTTGCTGAGTGGAGACTCTCAGAAGACAGCTATACTAGGCTCCTGTCAACAAGCATATCATTAATAGTGTCAGGGATTGGTTCTTTCTCACAAGATGGATCTCAATTTGGGCCAGTTATTGGTTGGCCATTCCCTCTGTCTCTGCTCTGTCTTTGTCCCTACACACCTTATAGGCAGGACACATTTTGGGTCATAGGTTTTGTGGGTTGCTGTCTTTATCCCATCACTGAGAATGCAGCCTGGCTAAAGGAAGTGGACAGTTGATGATCCATTGCAAGGAGTCTCATGTAGAGTCTTCCTCACAGACACCCTGAGGCCACCTAGATCCCAGATCTCTGTCACATCCTAGAGATTGTACTCCCACCACTGATTTCTACTCATTCTTCGTGCTCCCTACAACTCATTCGCCCTGCCCCACTCATTGCCTCATCCCCTTTCCCACCCTGTTCCCTCCCTCCATCCACCTATGATATCTAGTTTATTTCTTCTTCTGAGAAAGATTCAACTATCCTCCCTTAGGCCCTTCTTGCTATTTGGCTTCTTTGGGTCTGTGGATTATAGCATGGTTATATGGTACTTTCTGGCTAATATCCACTTATAAATGAATATATACCATGCATGTCCTTTAGGATTTTCTTAAACACGTTTTACTCAGGAGTGGTTTTTTTTTTTTTTTTTTTTTAACTCTAGAATTTCTTACGTGACTTTGGGTATATGTGGTCATAAAATAGGTATATACATGAACATTTAATGATAGAAAAATCACAAATAAATATATTTTAAAATAATGATTTGATATGTATTTACTGTTTATTAAAGATGAAAGAGAATACTAACAAGATGCATTTTTAGACTTGTATTTTTATGCCAAAACTTTATGCAACCAAAGCTGCAGTGAAGACACTTGATGCAACAGTGGTGAGTGTTGTCCCAAATGTCACAGATCCATTGTGACTTCAGATTTTAATTAATCTTTTCAAAACAGGTTAATATGTTCAAGAACTAAAACATTTGATTATTGTAGTCAGATTTCATATTTCCAATATGCCGAGTTCTTTACACTTACCATTTCCTTTTATTTTCTGTTAATAATTATATAATTCAGTTGTAACGTTTATTGGTTCTTCGCATGAGTCTAACATTATCTTAAACAAAGGAGAAAGACAATTCTTATTATTGAGGTGTTCATGCTCCAGTAAAAGACCAAGAGAAAATATGTCAACCTCTGAAAAATTGTTGCACAGAATATGAAGGACTGTTGGCAGGACAGAGAAGACAGAGTGTTCATGTGGTGCAGCAGGAAAAAGCATCTGCCTGTTTCTGTAGTGGTTTCACCATTGGAACAAATTGTTTTCATGTTGCAGGTCCCATTTAGGCTGGATTGTGATGCTAACAGGACTGCCTCCTATGAACTTTCATGAGAAAGGGAGGAAAAAAAATATACACCCTATTCTGACTAATTCCTGATACATGGTATATATCTAGCCTATGCTATTCAATTTATGATTATTATCATTGCCCAACCAACTGTAGGAGAGAAGATGGTACTCGGGACAACTGCAGAGTGCTTCTGGGAACAAAGCTTTGAGCTACGAGATTTTGTTTGGCTTCAGGATCTGTCACTTGAAAATGATATTGCTTGAAACTGAATTATTTAATGTAATATGAATGGGTTTTAAAAACCTTTCCTTTCTGTGCTCCAACTTAGACTATATGTGGATCCTTAAATATATCTTCTTAAAGATTTCAGAACTTTTTATTATAATGTTAATTTTACTTAATGAAATATGATTATAAAATGATATAAAACAATATAATTCTCATATAAAACTAACAAAACAAATATCTTCTGCTTTTCTTTAACTTGACTTCATTTGTTTTAATTTGAGTCTATAGACTACAGATAGAGCATGACCTGGTTTGTATAGACCTGATTTGTATAGACAAAAATCAGCTTTTCCTTTTTAGCCCTTTTTGGTTACAGTCATGTATGGAATGATTCTATTTCTAGATATCAGAAAGTTTAATCAACTCTTAACTAACTCATGAATGGTAGTGGACATGCATGAAATCATACACCACCACAGAACACACAGAGAACATAGCACATCTTCTTCAATATTCTTGCCAAAGATACAGAATATATTCAAAATGTGGGACATTCTTTAGAATAGATGAGATGTAATTTTCAAATTACAAATTAAAAAGCTTTATTCATAGTATCCAGGAACTAGAAACAACCTCATACTAGATGTCTTTCAACCAAAGAATGAATAAAGAAGATGTGATACATTTACACAATGGAGTATTACACAGCAATTTAAAATAGTGATTTCATGAAATTTGCTGGCAAGTATATGGAACAGAAAAAAGTCATCCCGAATGAGGTAACTGAGATTCAGAAAGACAATCATAGTATGTATCATAGTATGTAATAAGTGGATATTAGCTGTAAAGTAAAAGACAGTGATGCTGCAATCCACAGACCCAGAGAGGCTAAGTAATAAGAAGGACTTAAGGGGGGAGGGTGGTGTAGATCTCCAAGGGAAGGTGAAACAGAACAGATTTCACAGGTAGACTGGGGGCAAGTAGGGTTGGGAACACAAAGGATCAGGTGGGGGAAGGAGGGAGAAAATACTGGGAGAAACAACTGGAATTGAGAGAATTTCTGGATCAGGTGGAAACCTAGCACCTGTGTAATGGTTTGAGTATGCTTGGCCCAGGGAGTGGCACTATTTGGAGAAGGGGACTTGTTGGAGTAGGTGTGTCACTGTGGGCATGGATTTAAGACCCTTGTCCTAGCTGCCTGGAAGTGAGTATTCTTCAGATGAAGCATGCCTTCAGATGAAGATGTAGAACTCTCAGCTCCTCCTGCACTATGCCTGTCTGGGTGCTGCCATGTTCCTGCCTTGATGATAATGGATTGAACCTCTGAGCCTGTAAGCCATCCCCAATTAAATGTTGTCCTTATAAGAGTTGCCATGGTCATGGTGTCTGTTCACAGCAGTAAAACCCTAACTAAGAAGTTGGTGCCAGGGACTGGGGTATTGCTGTAATAGGCTTGACTATGCTTTTGTTTGGAAGAATGTGGATTTGGGGTCAATCTACAGAGAAATTTCCAGGAAAGCCAAGCTTAGGCACAGAAAGAGTTGGAAAACAGAAACCTGGTAACAGAATGGGCCATAGCAAGCAGCAGAACACAGCAGCTTTGGACAGGTGGCTCTGGCTTTAGAGTAAAAAATAGGAGGGACTACTGGGACAATAGATGCTGGTTATCTGAAGCTCAGAAATTAGTGGTTATTAAGAAGAGACCAGCATCACTGAGGTGAAATCTTCTGGGAAGTGTTTTCTGAGAGCACAAAGATGCTGTGTTCCAGAGTTAGCCAAGGTTGTATCTTGCACCGAAGCTGTCCATGGTAATGTGTAAAAGTCACCCCCGTGGTACTGGTTTTTAAGGTTCATGAAGAGCAGCTGAGGCTTAGCACTATGGAAGGCCATTGTTGAAAGTGCAGCCTCAGTTGCAGTTGATGGCCCAGGACTGAAGGAGTGATGCAGAGGATTTGAGACTTGGCAGCGTGAAGAGAGCCTAGGAGAGGCTATTGGTGAAGCCTAGATGCAGCAGAAGACCCCAGTGTATTGGAAATTTCAGTACCACAAGATGATTACCAAGAACAGCAGCAGCAGTGGAGTGGATCAACCTAAGCTTAGAGAGGGCAGAGCTGGAGAAGTGATACCAGCCCTTTGGAAGAGCCCAGAAGATCATGTGTAGATCCCATATATTGAAATAAGAAGCTGTAACATTGAAGCTGCCTTGGAGACCCCAAGATTTTTGAGATACCAGAACCATAATATATCTCCTGAGGAATTCTGCTAGCAGGAAATGGAACCAACCCAGGAAAAGAAGTTTGTTTTGTTTCAGTCAACAAAGATGAAAAAGGAAATGGAGACCTGAAAAGTGCCTTGACATCAGACATGGAGATGCAGAGTTTGGAGTTTGCCCAGCTTGTTCCCTGTCTTTTTGTCTTGATACCTTATTTACATTCCAAATGTTTCCCCCTTTCCAGATCTCCCCTTTGAAACCTTCCTATCCCTTCCCCCTTCCCTGCCTCAATGGGGGTATTCCCTTACCCACCCACCCACTCTCAGCTTCCCTCCTTGGCATTCTCCTATATTGGGGCATCTAACACCCTCAGGCCCAAGGGACTCTCCTCCCCCTGATGGCTAACAAGACCCTCCTCTGCCACATATGTTGCCAGCACCATGGGTCCCTCCATATGTATTCTTTGGTTGGTGATCCAGTCTCTGGGAGCATCGAGGGGTCAGGCCAGTTGCCACTGTTGCTCCCTCCCTGAGGCTGTAAACTCCCTCAGCTCCTTCAGTCCCTTCTCCAACTCCCCCAACTGGGACCTCACACTCAGCCCTATGGTTGCTGTGAAGTGACTCTTGGGTATTTTGATTGTTTCCTGTCTTGATTTGAGGATTGCAGTTAAGTGATTGGATGAATCTCAGAAGAGACTTTGAACTTTGAACTTTTAACATTGTTGAGACTGCTATAGACTATAGGGACTTTGGAACTTAGACTAAATGTATTTTTTTATTATGCTATGGCTAGATATGGCACCATAGACTCATGTATTTGAACAAGTCTATATGGGGGCCAGGGAGTGGAATGTAATGGTTTGAAAATGCTTATCCCATGGAGTGGCACTATTTGGAGGAGACTTGTTGGAGTAGGTGTGTAACTGTGGGCATGGATTTAAGACCCTGACCCTACCTGCCTGAAATTGAGTATTCTGCTAGCAGCCTTCAGTGAAGACATAGAACTCTCAGCTCCTCCTGCACTATGCCTGCCTGGGTGCTGCCATGTTCCTGCCTTGATGATAATGGATTGAACCTCTGAACCTTCAAGCCATCCCCAATTAAATGTTGTCCTTATAAGAGTTGCCATGGTCATGGTCTGTTCACAGCAGTAAAACCCTAACTAAGACAACTTGCACTTACTGTAGCGTATTATGCAGAGTTTGGTTGATGTCTCTGGCAGGTCTGTTCTTCTCAAAGAACAGGATGTGGGGGTGGATCTGAAGGAGAGAGGGGGCACACATGGGGAATGGGGGAAGCTGGGTTAGTTCTTTAATTAGGTTTTAAACTTTAATATTTAGAAATCATGATTGTAAACCCAGTTAAAATGTAAGCATTTGATTTTACAACACTGACAAATGGTTTATTCAGATAGGTAAGCATAGCTTTGTGTTTTTAGGTTATCATAAACTGTAAAACTGTAATATGAAGAACTCTGAGCAAGGACAAATTAGTTCCATGCTTTCTTTTAAATATAGAATTTCTATGATCCTAGTAGCATGAAACATTTCTTCATAATTAATCCTATATGTGTTTAAAAATAACCTGGTGTTGACAAAATCAAATTGGTCCTTTAAAACACTTGACCTATTTCCTTCTTTTTGGTTATATTTTTGTAAGGTCCAGTTTTTTAAAGAATTCTTGAGATGTGTCCTCTAATGTTAATGTCTTTAGAATGTTACTATGAGGTGTCATTCCAACTTCCAAATTTGGAGAAGTCCATAGAAGGAAGGAAAAGGAAAAGAAGGTGTAAATTCGTGGGCCCAGAAAGCTGCTTATTGGAAAAAAATCTGTTTTTAAATACTGTGACACAGAATGGGGATCTCACTAAGCACACCAAAGTCTGCTGAGACCACACCTTCCTCCATCAAGTTCTTCAGATTCTCATAATGTGACAAATGTTGAAGTCTCACAGACACAAGATAGTTAGAAAAATGCTGAATAGCTCTTAGCATATTATTCAGGATAAGAAGGAATCCCATGAGAACTGTAGGTCCACAAACTTACTAAGAGTGTGTCCATATGTACATACATAAGTATATAAGAACTGTAGGTCCACAGTTTGTTAAGAGTGTGTCCACATGTACATACATAAGTATATAAGAACTGTAGGTCCACAGTTTAAGAGTGTGTCCACGTGTACATACATAAGTATATAAGAACTGTAGGTCCACAGTTTGTTAAGAGTGTGTCCACGTGTACATACATAAGTATACACATGAGTAGCAAACATAACATTGAACGATTTCAACTCAAAGAATCTCAGCTTATTATATTTTTTTCTGAACTTCACATGGGCAAGTTTGTTCAAGATAAGTACTTTTAAAACCTACTCAAAACAGCAGGAATCATAGATTTTCTTACATCAGTATTATTTGAGATTTCTGAGTTCAAAGTCCAGGGCTCTGCTCTAAAATACACCTTCCATTTGTTTGTCATCTGCATTTTTAGCTTGATGATACATAATTCATAATCATGCTAGGCAGAATTCAGTACAGCCTTTAGGGTGCCAACGGAGAAAACCATTATTTCCTGACATATTGATCTCAAGAACTTGAAAATATTGTACTGATAACACCACCACCAAGCACACAGAAAACTGAATTTTAGTTTCTCCTGGAAACTTGGTAGCTAGTTTTATCTGAATGAAAAGTGTGGGCCTTATTTTTATTTTTTTGTTCTATTCCTACTTGAAATCAAATTGCATTTGTATGTTCAGTGAGGAAATGGTTTTAAAGAGACCTTACTGAGGTTAGCATTTGTATATTTGACTCATATTTTTGCTAAAATGAAAATTAAAGAATATTTAGCTCAATGTGGCAACAGAAAATTTATATAATAATTAACCAAGTACTAATCAGCATTCAAGATAATATTCATGCTAATTACATTCAAAACAGAAGTCACAATTGATTTAAAATTCACTTGGATCAATAATGGGGGGGCGTTTAAGGAGCTAACTGATTGGTGGAGTAAGGAAGGCATCATTGTCATTAGTCATCAGGTGAACTCAATTACAGTATGGCAAACTTTGGGCTGATTTGAGTTCGAGTATTTTATATGTGAATTAATATTCACTATTATATACATTAATATTCATTATTATATACATTTCCAAACATTGTCTATAACTCATATTTACAATATTATAACTACAAAAGAAAAGTATGCTGATTGAAAGTTGTGGAAGTGAAGTCAGTATCTTCAAGCTGATAGCTAAAAATAACTGAGTTGCATAAAGACACCAATCAAAGGGAAACAAGAGTTAGCGCTGTTCTCATTTTCTCTTGGTAATTGGTTTTCTCTCTTTATGCCTTTGGAATTGGAGACTTGACAGTGGAAGAAAATAGGCACACAGAAAATGAGTCCATGAGGGAGCCTCAGGATTAATGCTCTGCCCTTTCCAGATCTGTTCATGGGAGATATGGTCACAATGCCCCAGACTCTGGGGAGACTCCCTCCCTGGCGATCCACCTTTCCTCTTCCTTCTCTTAGCCCAGATCAAGTTTTTGTCTTGTTTTGCTCATTTGCATTTCTCTTCCCCTGTTGGTGTGAAATACTGGTGTTGGATTGCAAATGATGAAATAACATTGTTAATGTACATGCTGTACTCCCGTTAGATTAGCTTCTAAATGTGGTAAAACTGAAAATGTGGGCAGAATTGTGTCCTTCTTGACACCATGCTAGACATGTTTTTTCTTGTTTCCTTTCAGTTAAGAATGTCTTAATTGTCACAGGAGACAAACTCCTTACAAGACCCTCAGTGAATGAATGCTTTGAGCCACAGATAGCACCTAATCCTATGTATATTATATTGCTTAACATTCAGACACACTAAAAACTTAAATATTATGTACAGTTAAATATTAAGAACAACAACATTATAAAAAGAAAAATATAGCAATATAAACCAACGTGAGGTTTTGTGAATGTGGTCTTGTTTTTTTAAAGAATTGGAAAACATTAACGTTTTCAGACGATGGTTAACTGGGTACTAAAGCAACAGGAAACTATAAATAAGGTAAAGGTGCTGTACTCTATAAAAGAACCTCACAGACAAAGCCGCTAAAGGGAAATATTAGGCCTCAAGCATGGGAGTGAGGAATGCGTGCCTCACAAGCGTGGCTAAGATGCTTCAATTTAGTTTAAAGCTCCCTTTTTCATTGTTCCTAGATAACTGTCAATCCATAACCCATATCTCACACTAGACATATGACAGCTCTTGAAAACTTTGTTATTGAGATTTACGGCATTTTATTCTAACATTAAATATTTTATTATTACTGTGTAATTACTATAGTGGATTATCAAAGTAAAATAGTTTGGAGGAAATACGGTGTGTGTGTGTGTGTGTGTGTGTGTGTGTGTGTGTGTGTGTGCAATATGAGACACCCAGGCAGCAAGAAACCTCATTTGAAAAAAGGGAGTAATACCCCCTCCTCTCTCTTTCTCTCTTTCTCTCTGTCATCTATCCTTCCACTTGTGGAGGTATATATATCCATTTCTGTACTGACATATACTTACTACACAAGTATCAGTTATTGTGGAATTGAGAAATATATTTTGTTTACAATATCACTGGGCAAGGCAATTCATTGTGAAATTGCTTTCTTAACACCGCATATAATAGCTTCCAAAATGTGCCTGATTAGTTTTCTATTCTTACATGTTTTATTTTTATTATGAATGACATTACAGAAACTACTATAGTGCAATTTGTGGATGTCACAAATTATTACCAGTTGAATTCTGTAAATGTACATTAAGAGCATGCCCTTGTGTTCTTTCTTATGCTGCAAAATGGGTTAAGAAAGATACAGCAAGCAACTCATCTTTTCTAACAAGCAGCAAATAGTATTTCCCTAGTATCCTAGCCAATAGTTTTAGTGCAAAATATTGCTGGTGTTCACGCTATGACATTAAGAATATTTTTTTACCAATATAACAGATAAAATTTAATTTTGATTTTTATAATTTTAATACCATTGATAATAAGGCTAAATATATTCATATTTAATACATACATGCATTTCTTGTTAGATGTTTTTGGTACTGTGTTTTTCTCTGTTGCCATATTTGTAAAAATTTTCCTTTTTCATAAATTTTTCATACTTATATTCATATATTAATTTTCATTTACTTTACATATTGGTTGTGTAAGTAACATATTAAAGACAAATAATCAGTATTTTTATTACTTATTTATATATTTTACATCAAGGCTATATTGGGAACCGAGAATAAAATAAATTGTGAAAATTCTTATCTAGTCAAGATAGCAACTTCTTTTGAAAGTATTAATCACTTGTATTTGTTGATTATGACAAACTTCAGGTAATTTACCTTGTAACAAGTTTGTCAACATGCCCCAGTATTGCTTTTAGGACCATAATTCACTAATTTTGAGTCAGTTTCTTTTTCATTTATTTTGCTAAACATTAGTAATTTCTTAACAGATGCCCAATATTATCTTTTCATTAAATTCCATTTGATTTATTTTCTATTTGTATGTCTTAATGATATTGGTTTGTTAGCTTGCCAAATTGTTCAAGATTTTACTTCCTTAATTCACATGTCTGTCTTCAATTCTTGTGTTCTCTGGCTGGAATGGCCATCTTCGATCGTGGAGTTTCAGAAAAGGGATGCTTTCCCTCACTCTTTATAATACTTCTCATTTTAGCTTCAATGCATAGAACAAAACAGCTGATGCTTAAAGATGTTTATTAAATGAGTTATTGAATGACTTTACTAAATAGAAGTTGCAATTCAGGAAGGAGGGTAACAATACTGAATGATGTCACAAGAAAGGATGCAAGGAAAATGAATGGAGGGAAATATGAGACAATCATACCTAACACCACAACCAGCACATCGACCTTAGTGATTGTAGATTGTCTTTGTCTAAAGTCTAACCATGAAATGTAGGGTAGTGTTCTCAGCCTGTATGTGAGGAACAAGATCCCATCTTCTGTTGACCGACCACATGAGAACACAGGTTATGCTCTTATCCTATGCTATGGAGTTCAGAAGGTGTTTGGGATTGTTTCTCCATTCTCTCATTTTGGGGAGCAATAGAACCTCAGGGGTTGGTTTCAGGAAGTCAAATACAATCAACTTAGGTAAAGAGGGACTGAACTCTTTAAATTAGGTTTTGAAGAATAAAAATTTATAAATCTGTTTAAGTCTCCCTTCTTTCTCTTTCTCTTTTTCTCTTTTCCTTCCTTCCTTCATCTCTTTCTTTCTTCTTTCTTTCATTCTTCTCTCTCTCTTTTTTTTTTGTTTGTTTTTGAGACATACATAGCCAAGGGTCTCTCTACATAGCCAAGACTGTTCAAGAACTCACTGTGTAGACCAGGTTGGCCTTGAGCTCACCAAGATCCACCTGCCTTTGCAGGTCAAGTGCTGGTATTAACGCCTGTGTCGCCATGCATGGCTCTTTAACGCCTGTGTCACTATGCATGGCTCTTAAAGTATTTCTCATGTGTTCTCAGGAAGTTAATCCCATTCTACTTTCTTCTTTGAGTCATATCATATACCTGTATATCACAGTACCTTTACCAGGAGAAGAACTTGTGACCAGGGTTTTGTTTTGTTTTGTTTGCTTTCCCTTTTCTTTAGTTCTTTTCTTAAGCTGCTCACTTTATGTGTTCAATCAGTAGCAGAGCATCCAATTAATTTCTTATCCTGAAACATCATCTGCACTGCCTTAAATCCATTTCTACACTGGTGATGACTTTTCTGAAGGTAAACTGACTTCTGACATAGTGGAGACAGGGCTCCTTGATGTCATGGTTGATTTACAAGAAAATTTAATTTCAAACAAGGGCATGATTTTGAAACATGAAAGTAATACTATGAAATAAGTTTTCTTTAAAAATTCTCTTAAGCCAATTTTTATTACAGTTTTAAGGCCAATAACATTTAAATTTACATGGTAGCAAACCTTTCCATTTTGGAAAAAGTTTAGTTTTCTTCTACTTTGCTTTGCTTGATATAAATTCTAGATCATACAGTGTGTATCAGATGCTAACGTCCCAAAATAAAGGACATACACTTTATGTTCGAAAAGATAACAGTGCACTGGGAAGTTGACATTAAGCCAGTTTTTAAAATGAGGTAACATGCATATTTCAATTAATAAAAATTAATAACAAAGGGCTGTGAAAAGTCAAAGGTAGAAAAAGAACTTAAATTTGCTTATTTAAGTCAACATAACCTCTTCAATTTTTCTTCTTTGCTTATTTATTCATTTTGAGTCAAGATCTCACTAAGTGGCCCTGGCTGGCCTGGAACTAGGCTGGACTTGAACTCTGCATGGATCTGCTTCCCAGGTGCTTGGCTTAAAAAAGTACACCATCATGCCCAGCCCTCAACCTCCATCATTTTAAATATAACTTCTGGCCCATTCGATGTTTGCATCTTTTAAAACATTGCTGTCTTTTCAGTGTACCTCTCCAAGATGCTGCCTGTTCAGAACAAAACCTCCAGAGTAGCAGAGTGTGCCTTTCTGCATTGTTGTCCTCTAGTCTGACAAGTGCTATTTCTATTTTATTTGTTTTAAATCAGCAGATATGAGTTAAATATAACAACACACTTCATTATGGCATTTTCTTAAATGTGTGCAATGTATTTTGATCATGTTCCCTCTCCCCAGTAACCATCCCTGTTTTCCTCCCTCACTGATTACCTTTAGTGAACAATCTTGCCTTTCATCTATTTCTTGTCTTTTTTTTTTTTTTTTTTTTTTTTTTTTGGTGACCTAATGAGCTTCCTTAGGATTGCTTACAGGAGTATGAATGAAGGATTATTTACAGAAGCATGTGGACCTTGTCAATGGCTATGCCATGGAAGAAAATGTTCTTCTTTCCTTCATCAATCATTTAATGCCTGTTAACCTCTTGAAGGAGTGGGTCTCATGTGCTCCTCTCCCTAATCCACCATTGACAATCTGAAAATAATCAGAGAATCGTGTGTACTTGTAGGTCTGATCCCCTCTGCATGACAGGTTGCTGGCGGGTCCAGTCTTACGGAGATAATCATGGCTGCTGTAAGTCCAAAAGTGCAGTGACATTGCCAGTTTTGTTCTACAGCATTTTGCCACATCCCCTGGCTCCTATAGTCTTTCCATCCTCCATTCTGAGGATGAAATGAGAGGATTTTACATATGGTACACTTGTGGATAAGCACTCAACCTTTGCTTATTCTCCTCACTTTGATGAGTATGAATATTTATAGTTAGTGTTCCTTACTGCACAAAGAAACTTACTGAAAACTTCTGACAGATGTATATATAATTATATTACCCTTCCAATTCTTCCTTTGTCCCTCTCTTGATTTCCTCTCAGCTTCATGAACTTGTCTTCGTTGTCACACACACACACACACGCATGCACATGCACACGCATACACACACATACCTCTGAGTCCATTTATGTTGTTCATATGTTAAGAGATGAACACTTGGAACTGGGCAACCTATCATGGGCACATTCCTAGAGAAGAGAAGAAAGATTCTCTTTTAGAAGTAATTAATTACTCGTACCTCTTCATGTAAAAGTGAACCCTTATGAGGTTTTCTACATCCATGCTGGGTTGCCAACTGTTGCTATTGTACATGTTTAGGTATCCATATTGCTAAGATTTCATGTATCACATGCGTAATATACTATACAACCTGGTACTTTGGCTCTTGCAGTCTCCCCTTCTGTAATGTTCTCTGATCTTATCCTTAATTGATCCGTCTATAATATAACTTTTTGAAGACAATTTTGTAGGCATAATTATTCATTTAGAAAATAATAGCTGTAGCTTCTATCTTTATTCCTATAATCTCTGCAGTTACAAGCATTTGCATAGATTTAAAATGCTCCTCCTGTGGAGTATTAGGATTTCCCTCCTGTGAAGTAGGACTCATTTCCAATTAGAAAGTGGTTAGTTACCAGTATTCCAGATTTGCTACTATTTTTCCAGTGGATAATCATGCCTTACTAGTTTGTAGTGTAGCACACAGTTCCTAATGACAATTCTCTTCCAGAAGCCTGCATACACCTTCCAGTGCCGTGAAGGCTAGCCAACAAGGAAACTTTCAACTCAGTTCCAGTTAGATTTCTATTTGTCCTGTTACCAGACCAATAGTCTGACTGTACAGTTCTGGTGGGCAACCAAATGAAGTGGCAGTTGCTGGTATTGTTTTGGGGGGCTCCTGTTTAGGGAAATAGTCTACTTTGAACACTGAGATTTTAATTTAATAACTTGTGGTTTCTAGATGCAACATTATCCACTTAAAATATCTCAACTCAAACTCCTTTGACAAGTTTACTCTTTATTTGATTTACTAAACCTCAGGTTTTCTTTCCTGTTCCCTTCTCTGCTCTGCCTCTCTTTCCTTAACCCCCTTTGGCCTTTATACCCCTCACACTCCTTCTTCTGCATCCACATCACATACATTCTAACCTCCAGCGCACCCTTAAATCATCTCTCATGGATTCCTTCCCAGTTTCCCGGCCTCTATCCATACTCACTCCTACATAAATACACAAAAGTAAACCTAAGTATAACCCAAATATGAAGAATAGACTGGCCATATTCATGCTGCTTCAGTCTCCATGAATTCATATAAGTTTTGTTCATATTGATTTAGAAGCCCTTGTTTTCTTGGTGTCCTCCAACCTCTCTGGCTCTTAAATTCTTTCTGCCTCCTCTTCTGAAAGGTTCCCTCAGCTATGAAGAGAGGAATTTGTTGAAGACATCCAGTGTCTTAGGGTTTTGGTTGAAATGAAGCACCAGGAACATGGTAGCTCTTATACAGAACAGAATTTAATTGGAGGCTGGTTTACAATCCAGAGATTTAGTTCCTTATCATCATGAACTAAGAGCTAAGAGCATGGTGGCAAACAGGCAGACATAGGACTGAAGTGGTACCTGAGAGTTCTACATCTATATCCATAGGCAGCAGGAAGAGAGAGTGATGCTAAGTCTGGCTTGGGCTTCTTAAATCCCAAAGCCATGCCCCTGTCCCCCAGAAACACTGTTCTTCCAACAAGGTCACATCTACTTCAATAAGGCCACACCTCCCAAAACTGTCACTCCTTATGAGCCTATGGGGACTATTTTCATTCAAACCATCTCATCTAGTTTAGGGCTGAGTGTTCTGAGCTCTCTCAGTCTCTAAATAATGTTTGGCTGTGAGTCTCTGTATTTGTTTCCATCTGCTGCAGAAGGAAGCTTCTCTAATGATGGCTGAACAAGGCATTGATCTATAAGTATAGCAAAATGTCATTAAAAGTCATTTTTTTTCTTTTTGTTTTAGACCAGTAATACTTGGTTTTATCCTAGGACTTTCTATAGACTGTATAGTATCAGGATTGGTCACGCAAGCAGTGTCAAGTATGGGTTCCATCCCATGGAGTGGACATTAAGCCCAGTCAAATCGACTGGTTACTCTCATAAGCTTTCTAACACCATTGCACTAGCATATCCTGAGGGCAGGGTAGCATTGGGTTGCAGATCAAGGAGTTTGTGGTGGGTTTGATATTTGCTTTTCTCCTTTGCTAGCATATAGAACATATCCTGTACCAGAGATGTGAAAACACAGGGGAAAGGGTCTATGTAGGCATCAGCTTGAGTTTGCCATATTCAAGGAGTTATGTAGGTGTTGTTTTCAGCAATGGGGACTTGCTGACAGTTTGTGGAAAGCAACCAATAGTCTTAGTAATACATTGGGTTGTCTGAGAATTGCCATGGGACCCTTGTGGCCAACAACTCAATTAGATGTCACCCAGTCTTAGTATTGGAGACTTCATTTGTAACAAGGTGTGTCCAGGTGGAGCTCTGTCTTTCTCATCATTTGGTGATTTTACTTAGATTGCATTCATATGTACATATATATTCAGTATGATTCTACTCTATTAGGATTCCATAATATTCCTCAAATGCCACTCAATTTTAGCTGTTCTTTCTCATATTCCTTCCCCTAATCTCTCTCCTCTTCCTCTCTACACCTACCGCTCAAATTTCATTACCAGCATCCAGCCATAACTGTCTATTCTATTTCCATTTCTATGGGAAATCTATCTATCCTACCTAATAATTTACTGTATACTTTGTATCTGTGGTTCTATAGATTGTAGCTTGGTTATCATTGATTTAAAGTTAATATCCACATGTAAGTAAGTACAATACAATATTTGTCTTTCTGGGTTTGAGGTCCCTTATGCAGGATGATTTTTTTCTAATTCCATTCATAATTTCCTTTTTCTTAAAGGATGAGTACTATTTCATTGCATTAATGTAACACATTTTCTCTATCCATTTTTCTATTAATGGACATATATGTGGTTTCTATCTTCTGGCTATTATGAATAAAGCAGCAATGAAAATAGTTTTGTATAAGTGTTTCTGTTGTAGGATAAAGTGTACTTTAGATACAGGCTCAAGAGTGGTGTAGCTGGGTTTTGAGATAGATCAACTCCTGTTTTCCTGAGGAACTATCACACCAACTAATTCCTATAGTGACTGTAAAAGTTTCCATTTTCAGTAGCAACGATGAGTGTTCCTCTTACACTACCTTCTCATCAGGATGAGCTGTCACTTGTTTTGTTGTTATCTATTCTGACATATGTAAGATCAAATCTCAAAATAGTTTTGATCCACAATAGCTAAGGAGGTTAAATATTTCTTTCAATGTTTCTCATCATTTTGAGATTCCTCTGCT
This sequence comes from Rhynchomys soricoides, assembly GCA_019843965.1. NCBI lineage: Eukaryota > Metazoa > Chordata > Mammalia > Rodentia > Muridae > Rhynchomys > Rhynchomys soricoides. The sequence goes on along the minus strand of JADRCH010000077.1, from coordinate 324,882 downwards.
GAGAATTCTGTTTAGATTTGTACCTATTTTTTAAATAGTGTTATTTGTTTTCTTGATATTTGGTTTCTGTGTTTGTTGAATATTTTATATAGTAACTCTTTTTAAGATGTATACTTGGTAAAATCTTTTTGCACTCTGTAGGCTCTTGCTTTGTCTGAATACCTATGTATTTGCCTTGCAGAAGCTTGCAGTTCCTGGGTCCCATTTATTAATTATTGATTGTTCTGCCAGCATTAATGGTGTTCTGTTCAGAAATTCTTATCCTCTGCCAATGACTTAAGTGTATCTCCCTCTTTCTCTTATTTAAGGTTCAGTGTATCTGGTTCTATGTTGAGGTCTTTGATGTATTTGCAGTGGAGTTTTGTTCTTGATGGTAAGTATGAATCTACTTAGATTCTTCTACATGTAGCTCTCCCATATGACCAGCATCTTTTCTTGATGATCCTGTCTTTTTTTTCCCCATGTATATTTCTGGCTTATTTATCAAAAATCAGGACAATATTCTATGGTCTTCTTGGTTTATATGCCCATACCTCTGCTCTTTTGTAGGATCATCTTCCTAACTGATTGCTTTCAGCAGCAAAAAATGACTTAAAACATTTTATACATATAATTTTAAGATTCCCCTCCCCCAACATCAACTTCTGATACAGTTGTTTTCTGATTTATATTTTACTCAGTTCTGTCTTTTTCTGGAGGCAGAGCTAGGAAAGAAACAAGTTTCGTTATCTGGCTATGCTTCAGTTCACTAAATGAGTTTTCAGCCTAGAGAGGAGATCAGAGGCAAGCATCAGGATAGCTAAAGAAGTCCTCATAGGCTTGAGAGACTTGCACACTTTGTAAATGAAGGAGGATTGTTCATTCAGAAAACAAAATTTAAAAAAAAATTTGTGTGATACCTGGTCAAGATTATTACCTAGTTTCAGACATAATATTCAGAAGATAATCATCACCTGTAAGAGTTAGAATGGAATTAGGGGAAATGGTATTAGAAAAGATCATTTCCGATATGATTCTGTAACATGTAAACTATTTTGGTTGTTTCTGTTTTGCTTTTTCTTCTTATTTGACCTAGTGTTATATTTTGCTATCATTATGACTAACAAAAATTGAGTTTTGTAATAGGTGGTCAGCATCTAATCGTTCTCTACTCACCCCAGTCAGCCAAACCATTAGCATAATTCACTTAGATCATTATCCAGGAACTTTTTAGCTGAACTCTTCTTTTTTATTTTTTCCATTTTTTTTAAACCAACCGTCTATATGGCAGCCAGAGCGACTGCTTTAAAAGGTCAACCAGATCATGCGTTCTCTTTGCTCAACTCTATGAATAATTTGTTCAGAAAAAAAAAAAAAAACCCAACAACCCTATAATTATCCGTTTCAGTCTTTTGTGACAGCCTTCACTGAGTGCCCTTCTGACTTTGTCTCCTCTCAGTTACTTGGTTGCTACAAAATGGGCTACTCTGTGGTTCTGCATACACACCACAAATTACCATTTAAATGCATTAAAAAGATATCTTTGTATATAAAACAAACAAACAAAAGTCCCTTATATCTCTAGTATGCTCTCTCCTTTTTCTCAGGAATGCTACAATTCATTTCCTCAATTTAATGAAGTCTTCTCTGTTCTCTACTGTGTGCAATTGGGTCTCTTGTGTTCTTTAGTTTACCTCTGTGACTTTGTAATTTTCTTCCTGGTGTTTATTATTAGTTAACAATATTGTTCACCTATCTTTTATAATCTTCCTCATGCAGTAGACTTTACATTTTTTTTTTTTTTTTTTTGAGACAGGGTTTCTCTGTGTAGCCCTGGCTACTCTGTATAGTTCTGGAACTCACTCTGTAGACCAGGCTGGCCTTGAACTCAGAAATCCGCCTGCCTCTGCCTCCCAAGTGCTGGGATTAAAAGCGTGTGCCCCTACTGCCTGGCTAGACTTTACATTCTTTGGAGGATATTTTGGAATTTTTTTGTTTTGTTTTTGTTTTTCTGAAAACAAAATATTTTATTGAAAAATTGAAATGATCAAGAAGATGATTTGAAATTTGAATTATATCCAATAACTTTAAAGATAAATTTGATCTGAGATAAAGTGATCCCTAATATCATGGAGCTGAAAAACTAATCATTTTGTGCACAAAGACCGTGCTTTACATAATATTTTGGACTGTATTGGAATCCAATACTTTATACAATTTAACCAAATAAACAAATGACAAATTGATGTTTTCTAATTGTCTAAAAGATCAAATATGATATTTTTTCAGTATGGAAAAATGTTTTGTTGTTGCCATTTTCTTGGTGATAATTAATTGAAATACTATATGGAGTTAATATGGGATAGTAGCAGGTAGAGACACTGCTAGGGAATAAAGTAACATGCACATATCATTTCAGGAGGTTTATTAAACTGATGTGTGGATGAACAGTTTTGTTACTGTTCACACTATTATATTATATTACAGTTATTTTGTGAGCAAAGGAAGGTGTACCTGTAATGGTAAGTTCTCAATATAAATAAGTTCATTTAATAAATAATACTTTGTGCTGTTTGTTAGTGTGTGTGTGTGTGTGTGTGTGTGTGTGTGTGTATGACATTCATAAAGCGTGCTTGCTTGCGAAAGTCATTGGTCCTAGGAAGAAGCATGCTGCTATATTTTCCCCGTTGAGTATGGTGACATATTGCCTTCTAAATATTTATTTGTTCCCATAGATTAGATCTGTTCCCAGCCTGGGTCAGAAAAGTTTCTATTCGCAATGGGCAACAGTTACTGCTTGGAACTATAAATTAAATTTCTCTTTGAGGTTGCAGAGATATCGTCACAACTGAAATGTTATTTGTAAAAAAGAAGTGGAAAACAAAATATCATTTATTGTTGCTTTGAATATTAGGTAAAGTGAGAAACAATACTTAAGCAGCACTCTGTATTATTTCTCAATGTAACACAAGTAGATGTGCAAGTTCTTTAGTAACTCAGGCTACTTGCTGCTATCTTATGTGAATATTTACAGTAGTTGACAACTGAAAAAAATTTTTTTGTCTTTAGAAAGGGTGTGATAGTTAACCTTCATTGTCAGCATCACAGTATAAGAGAATGCCAAGGAAGGAGGAAGAGAGGGGGTGGGTGGGTGGTTGGGGGAATACCCCCATAGTGGCAGAGGGAGGGGGAGGGAATTGGGAGGTTCCAAAGGGGAGATCTGGAAGGGGGAAACATTTGAAATGTAAATAAAGTATGAAAAAAAAAAAAAAAAAAAGAATAGCCTAGGCAAATATCTCTGGCAGTGTTTAAGAAGTCACTTCCACAGAGTTGAAGACCTGGAAAGACCTGCTCTAATTGTGGGCAGCCCTTTTAAGGACGGAGGTCTTAGACTAAAAACATGGGGAACAATGGAGAACGTGAACTGAGCAGCACACTTGTTGTGCTCTGTTTCTTCCATGTAGACAGAATGGTCCACCTCCTCCCAAGCTTGCACCTTCTTCCCTGTCTTGATGGACTGGGCTCTTCAACTATGGACCCAAATTAAACCTTCTTTCCTCAAATTGTTTTCATTGTGTTTTTTCCCCAACACAAACAGGAAAAGTAACTAACACAGAAGGCAATCATTTTAAATTTGTTGACCTTTCTAAAGTTGAGAAGGTATATTACACAAAATACTATGTTTTAAAGTAAAAATGTGTCTTCACATTAAAGGTATAATTTTATCCCAGAGGGATATTGAATTCTTGTTCTGATAATTTTATGCCAGTATAAGAGAATTTTGAAAATATATAATTCAAAATGTTCTAATCTTCATGTGGTTTAATTTGACAAAAGCAATTGCAGATATACCACCTCTACAGTGTAATGTCTATGTATCTGCAAGCAGACTTAATAATACCCTTTAAAATTTCTGAAATGAAGAAGTATCTATGCCTCAGATCTATCTGTCTGCCTTTCTATCTAAAATACTTCAATCTGTTTTGAATAGAACAAAATGTTTTATTTTATAATATCTGATTAACATTCAGTGCTATATGTATCTATGTTGGTGGATTACATTGAAACAATATATCCTGATTTAGTAGATATGGTGAGATAATTTTTTTATTTGAATACTTTTTCAGTTGCAACTGTTTATTTTAACACAAGCATTACTTAAAAATTTCCACTGTAACATATTCCATACCTCAGTAACAGAAGTGAGTAACAACATAAGAGGATTATTAAAGTCAAAACACCCAGAGGAAGCTTGACTCCAGGTGCTCTAAAACTCCCAGAATCAGAGGTGAGGAGGCCACAACATCTGCCCCAACACCTAGACTAACTCGGTCCCCAGGGATCCAGGGACACAGGAACCCCTGCCCAAACAGTGGCCCGGGGTTTCTTCCTGTCTGAACCCTGTACGCTGAACAGACCTTGGGAGCTGGCTCCCCACTTAGTCCTACAACACCCAGAGGAAGCTCGGCTCCCAGGTGCTCTAACATACCCAGGATCACAGGAGAGGCCACAACATTCTGCCCCAACACCTGGAGTAACTGAGTCCTGTAGGATCCAGTGACACAGTAACCCCGACCCAGCCAGTGGCACGGTTTCCTTCCAGGTCTGAACCTGCACCTGGAGCAGACTTGGGTTGCTGGCTCTGGACTCTTAAAATACCCAGACTCCCAGGTGCTCTGAAATGCCCAGTATCATAGGATCACCGAGACAAATGAACTATGAGGAGTTCTGACACAACCAGGATCAGAGAAGGGACAGGCTTCAGTCAGAGACAGCAAAGGCAGGTAGCATGAGAGATAACCAGATGGCGAAAGGCAAGGGCAAGAACATAAGAAACAGAAACCAAGGCTATTTGGAATCATCAGAACCCAGTTCTCCCACCACAGCAAGTCCTGGATACCCTATCATAAAGGAAATGGAAGACTTGGATCTAAAATCATTTCTCAGGATGATGATGGAGGGCTTTAAGAAGGACATAAATAACTCCCATAAAGAAATACAGGAGAACACAGTTAAATAGATAGATGCCCTTAAAGAGGAAACACAAAAATCCATTAAAGAATTACAGGAAAACATAACCAAACAGGTAAAGAAATTGAACAAAACCACCCAGGATCTAAAAATGGAAATGGAAATGATAAAGAAATCACAAAGAGAGACAACTCTGGAGATTGAAAACCTAGGAAAGAGAACAGGAGTCATAGATGCAAGTATTACCAACAGAATACAAGAGATAGAAGAAAGAATCTCAGGTGCAGAAGATACCATAGGAAACATTGACACAACAGACACAGAAAATGCAAAAAGCAAAAAGCTCCTAACCCAAAACATCCAGGAAATCCAGGCCACAATGAGAAGACCAAACCTGAGGATAATAGGTATAGAAGAGAGTGAAGATTCCCAACTTAAAGGGCCAGTAAATATCTTCAACAAAATTATAGAAGAAAACTTCCCTAACCTAAAGAAAGAGATGCCCATGAACATACATGAAACCTACAGAACTCCAAATAGACTGGACCAGAAAAGAAATTTCTCCCATCATATAATAGTCAAAACACTAAATGCACAAAACACATATTAAAAGCAGTAAAGGAAAAATGTCAAGTAACACATAAAAGCAGACCTATCAGAATTACACCAGACTTCTCACCAGAGACTATAAAAGTCAGATCTTGGGCAGACAACATATAGACCCTAAGAGAACACAAAGGCCAGCCCAGCAAAACTTTCAATTACCACAGATGGAGAAACCAAAATATTCCATGACAAAACCAAATTTACACATGAAGCTCAAGAAGAAGGAAGACCAAAGTGTGGAGGCTTCAGTCCTTCATAGAAGTAAGAACAAAATACTCACAGGAGGAAATACAGAGACAAAGTGTGGAGCAGAGACTGAAGGAAATGCCATCAAGACACTGCCCCACCTGGGGATCCATCCCATATACAATCACTAAACACAGACACTGTTGTGGATGCTAAGAAGTGCTTGCTGACAGGATCCTGATATAACTGTCTCCTGAGAGGCTTTTCCAGATCCTGACAAATACAGAGGCAGATGCTTGCAGCCAAACATTGGACTGAGTATGGGATCCCCAATGGAGGAGTTAGAGAAAGGACTGAAGGAGCTGAAGGGGTTTCCAAACTCACAAGAGGAACAACAATAGCAACCATCCAGACCCCCAAGAGCTCCCGGGGACTAAACCACCAACCAAAGAGTACATATGGAGGGATCCATGACTCCAGCTGCATATGTAGCAGAGGATGGCCTTGTCTGACATCAATGGGAGGAGAGGCCCTTTGTCCTGTGAAGGCTTGATGCCCCAATGTAGGGGAATGCTAGGGCGGGGAGGCAGGAGTGGATGGGTGGGTGGGTGAGCACCCTCATAGAAACAGGGGGAAGGGATGGGATAGGAGGTTTCCAGGGAGGAAACCTGGAAGGGGGATAACATATGAAATGTAAATAAAGATAATATCCAATTTTAAAAAAAGTATGAAAAAAGAGAATTATTAAGTAGTTATAATGAAAGTGCTTATTGTAGTTTATTGTTTCAGATGGAATTAACTGTTACAAAAAGCCAGTAAATGTTAAGAGTCTCTAAGGTTTTGTGGCATATTTTTCCAAGTATGCATGCCATTCAATCAGGTATGAAAATAAAATGAAAGTATAAAGCAGACATTGGCATTAGTATGCCAGGGGCCAGTACCCACTGGGTGAAGTACTGAGGTTGGACACAGAGTTAGTTGAAGGCAAAAGTCTGATGACCTCTGGTCTTTAACTCGCTTTTACTGTTCTGAAGGCCAGAAGCTTCTGGCTTCTGGTAATTTAACTCTTAGTGTTCTGGAACCAAACTCTGATGACTTTTGGCAGTTTCACAGAGAAAGACAGCACACTCTCTTGCCAGTCCTAATCACCTGTTTCATCATCAATTTCACAAGTGTACATGTACATGAATATATACCTACATATGCATTTATACATATATAGATAGAGATAGAGATAGAGATACACAAACACACACACACACACACACACACACACACACACACACACACATTTGGTGGGTGGAGCAGAGCCCCAACAGGAGTACTTTATTTCTTCTCACTGCCAATTTATACCTTCTTAGACTAAAGTTCTTAATAAAATGACACCATAGATAAAATGTTACAAAAAGGGGAATTACAGAAACATGTTGATAGTAAATTGAAAGCAGTGTTTCATTCTGTAATCTCATTTTAAGTTCAAAGCATTGTCATTTAAAGATGTGAAATATTACACTTTTTCATTTATGAATATTTATTTTTTTCTTTTTTTGATACTTTATTTACATTTGAGTGTGATTTTTTTCTGATGTATTCTTCTCAGAGTCTAACTCTCTGCCTTTACATGGGTCCTGGCTTCAGCAGTAGCTGCTCATCCTCATCCGTTCCTTCTCGTTTTCTGCTTTTTTGTCACCTTGCCTTTTGAACTAAGGGATATCCTCAGTTCTTTTATGCTTCCATTTAAAACAACAGCAGCTCAAAACACAAACAAATGTTTGTATATAGTTTATTTATCAACTAATTTGTATTATATTTTTGTATAATATATTTATATTGTGTTTTTGTTGAAAACACCAGACAATAGGGAGTCTTTTTTGTTTTGTTGTTGTTGTTTATTGTTTGCTTGTTCTTTGTTTGTTTGCCTTAAAGTGTACACAATATACCCAGTGACACTCCATTGGAGAAAACTCATTTTTCTCTTTTTCTGTGGGTATCAATTGCAAATACCTTCTTGGCTAGGGGTAGAAATTAGTGTCCACTTCATCTTCTAAGTGCTGGGATTTTGTCTGGTTTGAACCTGTGCTGGTCTTATGTGTACTATCAGCCCCCGAGTTCATATGTGCACTAGTCCTTTTGTGTCTAGAAGCAGAGTGGGAAGTTTTGGAGCATTCAGCCCTGAATGGTATCTCCTCATGAAACCCATTCCTCAAGGCTAAGGTATCTATGCAGAAGAGGAAGCATAAAGATCATATGTGCTGGAGGTGATAGATGACTACAAAGACTTCTCTTTCAAAGTCACTATGACTAACTGAGAATTAAATAAGCATTTTATTATCTTGCTCCTTATCTTTCTGCAGTAAATAACCCTTAAAATCTCTCTCTTTTTTCATTTATTTTATGAGATTATTCGCTTCCCCAACATTTCTCACTGCTCCTTTGGCATGTTTCCAAATTTCCCAGAATCTATATTGATCCCCATTTATTCCCAGAATCTATAGATTAGCAGTATATTTCTTTCATATAGATGTTTCATTGTATTTGTTTCCCATGTTTCTTATACAATCATGAAGCTTAAAGTAAGATACTTAAAATAGACTTAAAAGGAGTACACAGGTGTGGCCAAGTTAAGAGCTCATAACGTGGATAGTGTGTCACTGAGAGCATAGAGGTTAAACATTATTAATCTGAAACTCTGAAATCTGAATATTCCAAAAATAAGCCCATTGAGCACTGATCTTCTGACATATGTGGAAATTTTCATATGCCCTCATATGATATTGCCACAGTCAACAGGCAGGTGTTGTGGGAATGCTTATTACATTAGCTTCAGGGTAAATGTATAAGCTAAATAGGAAACATAATTTGAAAGCTGTGAATGGTTGTAAACACTGGTAAGCCTACCACTCAAAAGAGTCAAGATTTGAGGTTAGAGTATGCGTATAGTAAGACAATGCCTTGAGTCTCAAATGTGGATATACATACATAGAGATATATATGTACATATAGGTAAAATTGAAGGCCTTATTCCTTAGATAATGTATATGCCCATTATATATGTGTCGTGTGAGTGTGTGTGTGTGCTAGTATATGTGTCCATTCCCCAACAGAATCCTTATTATCTTTTGAGACATATGGTGGTCAGTCATTGTCCATGTTTTTACCAGCATTCTTCCTAGCTCCCACAGAATGGCCCATTAATCTCTGCCTACAATGGTTTAGGGCTTTTGAAAGTCCCACAGTTAAATTCCTCCTGCAAACCAGTTCCAAAGGTTGGAAACCTTTGAAGTTTACAACATCAAAGGGCATACCTCTCAGCACCATGTTTTTATATTGCTTTTTGTATTACTTGGACAGAATACCAGGCAAGCAACTTAAGGAATGAAGAAAACAAGAGTTTTATTCAGATCAAAATTCAAGGGTACATCCCATCATGTCAGGATAGCAGATACTTGGACAGCTGCTCACACTACACGTATAGTCAGAAAGCACAGAGAAATGCTCAACCAGATGGATGTTCAGCTAGGTTTCCTCTTTTACGTAATCTTAGACCTGAATTCACCAATTATGCCTCCACATCAGGGTAGATATTTTCACACAATATTAAAAATCATTCTCAGACATGCCCAGATTTTTTTCTGAAATGATTCAAAATCTCATCAGGCAAACAACCAAAATCACCCATCATAGCCGCCATGACAGAGAGTAACATTTTGAAGATGCTATAACACTTTATTCTGTTTCACAGTCAGAACAAAATGAAGGACTGGCTCTTTTTATCTCTTTGCAAGCTTATTTCCTTCATAAGCATTTCATTGGTTTACTTCAGTAACAGGAAGTTAGGAAGGATTGCACTTAGCACTGAGATGCATGGTAACCCTCGCAATGGTCAAGATGTACCCAGATGGAGATCACAGCTGGGAGTCACATCTGATGAAAGAAATGTGTTCGAAGATCATGACACTAGTACAGAGAATGTCTATTTTCTTTGATAAAACATTAGAGAAATAGAAGAGTGGTCTGTGTAGTCTTTTACAAAACACAGGGTTGACCTTTCCTTCAGACTCATGCTCTCCTTTGATGAACATGGTCCAGAGTTTGAAATGTAAAGACAACGTATCACACGAGCTTCTTGGGCACTATATCTAATTCAGAGACCTGAATTGTGTAATCTTTCAAAGAAAGAGACACTAAATGCTTATGAATGCTGCCCTGTTTTGGCAGTTCACTCAGCAAAACTATTTCTATTATTGCACATAAAATGCAAAAGTCATTCTCTGTGATTCTTTGTATAGCATTGCTTTAATTTATTAATGTTCTCTGTAAGCGGGAGAAGATTTTGAAGATGACTATGTGTGCATTGCTGTATCTTTCAGTGTTAGCAACAATGAATCCTTTCTGTTGGAATATGAAGAGTAAACTATGCCATTTCCATGACAAACAAAAGGTAAGGCATAGTGGGAAATATTCATCTCAGTCAAAGTAAACGCTCCAAGATGCTAATGTGTTAATTTCCATTTTCCCTGTCATTAGTTGTGTAATACTTCTTGCCAATTCCACACTGAAAATGATGCAAAATAAGGGAAGATTTTTTTTGATATCTTCTCTCTGACAAAACAAAACAGACAATAAAAAGAGGGGGAAAAGAAGGAAGAAAACCAGTTAAGAGCAGCACTTGAAAATTTAAATTAAAATGTAATTGTTTTATATTCTGATTTTTAAAAATGTGTTAATTTCTTTTAAACAAAATTCTACTTTGTTTTAGAAGCATTTTCTGGTTTTTAAATGCTAGCTTAAAATGAATTTCCCTTCATTTGGGACTGGAGATTGCTCTATGGTTAAATTTGCTTAATATGTTTGTGTAGAACCTGAGTTCTACACAGTTCACTTCATAACTGCCTACTAGTCTCGTTCCTCCAGTACATTTACTGATCTTCACAGTCACACTTGCAGACACACACACATACACACAAACACATGCACACATACACAGACAGACAGAAAGAGAGACATGAACACATATAGACAAGGATATATATATGGACACAGGCATACATATGAACAAACATACATGCATACAAAAACTAAGTCTTTAAAAAAATTCCCCTGACTCATGTTTGAAACATTAGAACCATGTTGTTTTGAACAACAACATTTTATTTATTTATCTTTTACTTTATTTACATTTCAGATGTTTCCCCCTTTCCAGATCTCCCCTTTGGAACCTCCCTATTCCCTACCCCATCCCCTGCCTCTAGGTGGGTATTCCCCCACCCACCCACCCACCCACCCACTCTCGTCTTCCCTCCTTGGCATTTTTCTATACTAAGGAATCTAATACCCTCAGGCCTAAGGGCCTCTCCTTCCCCTGATGTCTAACAAGATCCTCCTCTGCCGCATATGTGGCCAGCACCATGGGTCACTCCATGTGTATTCTTTGGTTGGTGGATCAGTCTTTAGGAGTATCAGGAGGTCAGGCCAGTTGACACTGTTGCTGCCTTTCTGGGGCTGCAAACTCCCTCAGCTCCTTCAGTCCCTTCCCCAAGTCCTCCATCCGGAACCTCACACTCCACCCTACTGTTGTTGTGAAGTGACTCTTGGGTATTTTGAACTTTTAGGCAAATAACCACTTAACAGTGAGCACATACCATGTTCATTCTTTTGTGACTGTGTTACCTGGCTCCGAATGATGTTTTCAAGATCCATCCATTTGTCTGCAAATTTCATGAAGTCATTGTTTTTAATTGCTGAGTAGTATTCCATTGTGTAAATGTACCACATTTTCTGTATCTATTCCTCTGTGGAGGGACATCTGGGTTGTTTCCAGCTTCTGGCCATTATAAATATGGCTGCTATGAACATAGTGGAACATGTGTCCTTATTACATGTTGGAGCATCTTCTGGGTATATGACCAGGAGTGGAATAGCTGGGTCCTCAGGTAGTATTATGTTCATTTTTCTGAGGGTCTGCCAAATTGATTTCCAGAGAGGTTATATCAACCTGTATTCCCACCAGCAATGGAGGAGTGTTCCTCTTTTTCCACATCCTCGCCAACATCTGCTGTCACCTGAGTTTTTGATCTTAGCCATTCTGACTGGTGTGAGGTGAAGTCTCAGGGTTGTTTTGATTTGCATTTCCCTGATAACTAAGGATGTTGAACATTTCTTTAGGTGCTTCTCAGTAATTTGAGTTTCCTCAGTTGAAAATTCTCTCTTAAGCTCTATTCCCCATTTTTTGATAGGGTTATTTGGATCTCTGGAGTCTAGCTTCTTGAGTTCTTTGTATACATTGGATATTAGCCTTCTATCAGATGTAGGATTGGTAAAGATCTTTTCCCAATCTGTAGGTTGCTGTTTTGTCCTATTTATAGTGTTCTTTGCCTTACAGAAGCTTTGTAATTTTATGAGGTCCCATTTGTCGATTCTTGATCTTAGAGCATAAGCCATTGGTGTTCTGTTCAAGAACTTTTCCCCCTGTGCCCATGGAACAACAACATTTGAGAAGATTCCTTTTCATGCTCCTTCAGTCCCTTTGATCTGACTCACTGAATTATATTCTTTTTGAATTCAATGTTAGAAGGGGGTGTAGATTTCTTGGGCGTACCTAATAAGTAATAATTTCATTGTCATATGTGGCTGTTCTCTATATTGGGGTGAAGCAAATATTCAGATTCTCTTTTAGATTTATTATTTTTAATTATATGCATGTGTGTCTGTGAGTGTGTATGCATATACACATCTCAGTATGTGAATATGAGATATGCATGCAGATTGACTATGGAAGACAGAGAGATCTGAAAACACAAGTGTTAAGGACTGAGCTCAGGTTGTCTGTAAGAGAAATAGGTGATCCTAAGTGCCAAGTCATCTCTTCAACCCCATGAATAATTTTTGAGGTAGGCTGGGATCAAACTCTTGAAGGCATGTGCCACCATGGTTGTTACTCAAAAACTTTTTAAAATGATGCAAAACTCTTTTTTTTTCCCTGTAGGTTTTATAGAACCTATATCAGAATTGCTTCACACACACATTTGGAATTCTTTACTATGGGGTATTTGTTTCTTAGTTCTTTTATGCATATTGTTTTATAAACACTTTTGGTACAAGGGTTCATAATTTACAAGCAGAAATTTCACCCTTCTCGACTGTATATTCAAGTTGTTGTTTTATGAAGCTTATTTTCAAAAGTATTTGAGCTACATCATAAAGGACTTTCTGATGCTTCTGAGAAACCTGGGACCTTTTTCAGCTGTAGGAGGTGAGCTAACTCATTTCATAATTCCAATTCCTCTCAGCAGAGATGATGAAAGTGGGCAGATTGCATGAAGTGCCTGTGCCTCCTATTCCTAGTCCAGCACACTCCAGCCACACCTCTAGAGCAAGTCAGTGGCTCACTCTTTATCCCCATGTGCTGCCACTGCTTGAGTACCTATGGCTTCTGTGTACTTTCTTCCTTCACTCCATATATTTTGAAGTAGATAATCCTCTTCCTGAGCCAGTTTCTCAGTGAGATCAAAAAGCATGTGACAATCTGCAATTATAATATGTTATACTAACTTTAATCTAAATGGAAAAAACCAAGAGAGAGCATTTCTGCTCAAATGGGAAAAAAGAAGGGTGCCTAAATATAGTACTCAGAATTTTAGTTAGAAGAATAACACAGGTAAAAAGAAGCAACAAGGTTGCAAAATGGTAAGAAAAAAAGCAACATGTTCTATTTGCATATAATACAATCCCATACTTTAAAATCCCTCTGGACTCTACTAAAACATTCTTAAAAGCTGATACTTTCATCAAAGTTATAAGACAAAACAATAATAATATCAAACTGAGTAGCTTTTCTATGTATCAATAACAAATATACTAAGCATGAAATGAATGAAGATATCCCCTTCATATTAACTTCTAAAAATATCCATAAGGATAAATTGAATAAGCAGGAGAAATGTATTTTACAATAAACACACTGAAGATATAAACTGAAGAAGATATTAGTATTTAGAAAGACATTCTATGACCATGGGTCAGCAGAATTAATCTGTAGATTCTATTAATCTAAAGATTCGATGTAACCCTTGTCAATATTCTAATGATGTTCTTTGCAAAACTAAAAAACATAATCATATCATTAATTTGGAGTAGGAAAAGACATCTAATAGACAAAACAATCATAAGCAGAAAGAACAATCTCATAATATCTATTTCAAATTGCACAACAAAAGTATAGAGCTACAGAGTTAGAGATACAGAGACCATGTAACACTAGAAAAAAAAAACTAGCATGTAAACCAAGAATAATAGAGTATAGCACCCAGGAATAAACTCATTTATTCCACACAATGTCAAGAACATACAATGAAAACAAGACAGCCTATAAAATTCAGGATATTAGAAAAACTGGATATCCACATTCAAATAATTGGATCCATTGCTCTTACCTGAATAATAACCACTTTAATATATAGCAAAGAGATTTGAGCCAGGAACAGTGGCACACTCCTTTAACCCCAGTGCTAGGGAGTCAGAGGAAGATGGATCTCCGAGTCTGAGGTCAACCTGGTATACAGAGCAAGTTTTGAGACTTGGAAGAACCTTCTGCAATCAATTCTATCAAGACAGTAAATAATAAAATTAGACAAATGCAATTACACAAAATTAAAAATTTATACAGCAAAATAAGCTATCAGCAGAATACAGAGAAAGCATACAGAACAGTACTAAGTCCTTGGCACATTTCCTTTATACAAGCTAGTGTCTAGACTGTACAAAGTTAAAGTGCCCTTCCTCCTCTCCAAGAGACCAGAAATGTAGAAATGTTCTAATCAATATCTTGGCCAGGGGGCTTAATAACTATAAAGCAAAACCATAAATGGCAAACAAACATTCTAAAAAGTGTTCAGCATCCTAAGATATTGAGGTAATAGAAATTAAAACAACTTTAAAGCTCCATTTCACTGAAATCAGACTTAGCATCACCCAGAAAACAAAGTACAAGGTCTGGCAAGGATGTGAGGGAAGAAGAGACCATTCCACAATTGGTAGGAGTGTTACCTGGAACAACCTTAGTGAAAATCAGTAGATTTCTGAAAAAACTGAAAATCTAACTACCTACCATGTGACCCAGATATATCAATCATGGAGTTTTCAGGAAAATGGTTGAAACTTTAAATTATGTTCAGTAAAGTGTTCAAGACTTAGAAAGACAAATATCATGTCTTCTTTTATATGTGGGTTTTGTTTTACACACACACACTCACACATGCACATAGTTAAGGGACAATAATTTTTTTTTTTAAATTTTAATTTTATTTTACATCTGAACCACAGTTTCCCCTTCCTCCTCTCCTCAAGTCTTCCTTCCTCTTTTCAGAAAAGAGACAACCTCGATGGGTAACAATCAAGGCACAGCAAGTTGCAGGAAGAGTAAGCACCTCCTCTTTTACTGAGGCTAGACAAGGCAAACCAGGAGGGGGACTGGGTCCCAACAGCGGGTAAGAGAGCCAGAGACAGCTCCTCTTTCCACTTTTAAGACTCCTGCAACAACATCAACCAACCAGATCCCTAGAGCTCCCAGGAACTAAACCACCAACCAAGGAGTACACATGGAGGGACCCATGATTCCAGCTGGATATGTAGCAGAGGATGGCCTTATCTGGCATCAATGGGAGGAGAGGTCCTTGGTTCTGTAGAGGCTCCATGCCCCAGTGTAGGGGAATGCCAGGACGGTGAGGCAGGAGTGGGTGGATAGGTGAGGGAGCACCCTCATAGAAGTAGGGGGAGGGAGGATAGAATAGGGGGTTTGTGGAGGGGAAACCAGGAATGGGAATAACATTTGAAATATAAATAAATAAA
Source organism: Rhynchomys soricoides (assembly GCA_019843965.1). Taxonomy (NCBI): domain Eukaryota; kingdom Metazoa; phylum Chordata; class Mammalia; order Rodentia; family Muridae; genus Rhynchomys; species Rhynchomys soricoides. The sequence continues at coordinate 309,294 of JADRCH010000077.1, read as the reverse complement.
ATGACCAATTAAAAAAAGAGAGAATATAACCACCTCAAAAAAAAAAAAAAATCTAGCTACAGGACTATAACGTGTGTGGAGAGCTTAAGTCAGACCCATGCAAGCTCTCTGGTTAGCAGTTCAGTCTCTGTGAGGCCCTATAGACTCAGGTTAGTTGATTCTTTGGGTTTTCTTGTGGTATCTTTGGCCCCTCTGGCTCCTAAAATCCTTTCTCCCCCTCTTCCATATGATTCTCCAAGCTCCATCTAATGTTGGCTGTGCCTTTCTGTGTCTGTTTCCATCAGTTGCTAGCTGAAGCGTCTCTGATGACAATTGAGCTAGAGAGAAGTATTGTCTCAATCGCAAATTGATGTAGGAAGGCCCAGTCTGCCGTAGGTAGTGCCATCCTCTGGTAGGTAGACCTGGGCTATAACATAGAAAACAGCTTAAGGAGAACATGGGAGCAGCCAGTAAGCAGTGTTCCTCTGTGGTTTCTGCTCCAGGCTCCTGGTTTGAATTCTTGCCTCAGTCTCCTTGCCTTGGCTTTCCTTGATGATAAACTCTAACCTGCAGGCCGAAATAACCTCTTCTTTCCTAAGCTGCTTTTGGACATGGTTTTATTACAGCAAGAGAAAGCAAACTAGAGTAGCAGGTTTGGGCAGATGGGTTTCCATGAATATCATGAAAGGTTGGTAATTATATTGTATGGACTACAAGTAATAACTTGATTGCTTTTCTCATTGCGGAAACAAATTTTTGACAAGAAGTAATTTATTTTTTTCATTTCATTTCTGTAATTTTATGCTTTTCCTTTTTAATCATTCTATTCGTTTACATCTCAAATGATATCCCACTTTCCTGGTACCCCTCCACAATCCCCATATCCCACATCTGCCCTCTCCCCCCTTCCCTTTGCCTCTATGAAGGTGCTCCCCCACTCATCCACCCTCTCCTGACCTACCGCTCCAGCATCCCCCTACACTGGGGCATCAAACCTCCACAAGACCAAAGTCCTTCCCTCCCATTGATGTCAAATAAGGCCATCCTCTGCTACATATGTATCTGGAGCCATGGATCCTTCCCTGTACACTCCTTGGTTGGTGGTCTAGTCCCTAGGAGCACTGGGTGGTCTGCCGATGTTGTTCTTCCTATGGGGTTTTAATCCCCCTCAGCTCCTCCAGTCCTTCTGCCAGTTCCCCCACTGGGGTCCACAAGTCCAGTCTGATGGTTGGCTCCAAGCATCCACATGTACCATTGCTCCAGTTGCTGGCTAAACCTCCCAAGGAACAGACACACCAGGTTCCTGTCAGCAAGCACTGACAAGGATTAATTTAATCAAAGAATGTTTTATTCTAGCTTATAGTTTGAGAGGAAGCAGTCATCATGGTGCGGAAGGCATGACAGCAGGAATTAGAGGCCATCTATTACTTGTTGTATACACGAAGCAGAAAATAAAACGGTATAGAGGCTATAAGAATTTCAAAGACTGTCACCAATAATCTGCATCTTACAGGGACACATCATCTACTAAAGTTTTCAAAACCTTCTCAAATAGAATGAAAATTTGTGTTTCTATTAATGGTTCAAATGGATGAGCCAGGAAAGCCATTTCACATTAAACCACGATATCCAACTCTCCCCCCCCCCAGCTGCCCTAGCCCCAGAACATCCATCAAGTCAAATACATTCAATCCAATGTCAAAAGTCCTCACAGTTTTTAACAGTCCAAACATAACATGAAAGTACAGTGTTTAGTCCCTGTGAGACTCAAAGTGCTTTCTTTACTGGAGCTTCTTATAATTCAACAACAAAAATATACACATCCAACACTATAGATAAAGAATAAAGATCCACACTCCAAAGCAAGGAGTCAACTTGTAGGAGCCAAAGATCATATTAAAAGCAGGGAAAACACAAAAATCTGCAGTGTTACATTGGGCATCTGGAGCTCCTGATATAATGGTCTGGGTCCCAGAAGGCTTGGGCAGCCCCATTGCTCCAGCTCTGCTGTATGAAGCATATAGGACATGTCTCCTGTGCTGGCTTCATTCTATTCCAAAAGCTTTACTTGATAACATTGTAAGGTCCCAACAGCTCCAACATCCAGCCCTCTCTCTATGCAACTGAGGCTTCAATTTCAAAGCTTTGTGTAGTGGTGTTTCAGGATATTCTTGTAGAGCAAAACTTCATGGCTCATCAGACTTGCATCTTTCATGGCTTCAAAACTAGTGCCATGTAGACAGTACTATTAAGTGCAGCTGCCAGATTGGCTTGGATCCTGGCCACCTTAGACTACAGTATCTGCAGCAGTTGTGTCCAGACTTCCGAGGCAGTTGCTCTCCAAGAACAGGGGATTACTATAGCACTTTAAATCTAGGTCCCCTCATTTAAAATTGATTTACATTACATTTCAAAAGTTAGGGCTTTTTATGAACAGCAATTTACATTCAAGCCCATTTTCTATCGCTCTAGAGGAGAACAGTTTCTCTTTAGCAATTGGAGGTGCATTGTTTTATTTTTAGTTCCAATTTTTGAACCTTTAAGTATATTACATACTTTCCCTTGACTCTCCCCTCTTTCCAACCCCTCTCTTACCTCTCCTCGGTCAGTCTCGAATTAATGGTCTCCTTTTTAAAATTAACACTGTTACACATACACACATATGTATTTATAAAAGCATAAATACAATCTGCTAAGTCCATTTAGTGGTTTGATTTTTGGCCTGACCAGCTGACATTGGATAAGCATTTAAGAGGCTCATCCCCAGGGAAGACAACATTTCTCTCTTAGCAGTTGTTAATTGCTCTTAGCTCTTGGTCTAAAGGCAGGGGGCCTATGAGATTTCTCCCTTCCATGTTAGCATGTTTAGTGCTGTTACCATGTTTTCACATCCAGTTTGGAAAGTAATGTTGTAAAAGGTATCATAGGTGTAGTATCCCTGTCATTTCTAGGAAGTACGGTCTTGTCTTGATGCTAACTTCCTGGAATCTGGCTCTTACCATTCTGCTCCCTCCTCCATGATGTTCCATGAAAAAAATGTTTTCCAAACACATATATTGGATACAAATTTAAACTTCCTTAAGCTCTTTTAAAAAAACTGATGTGTGTGTTTATATATATCCCAATTGTTGCTAAATAGATCAATACTTATCACCATGCACCAAACTCAACTCTAAATGTACAAAGACCTCAACATTAAAACCACAAACACCAAACTTGATTAAAGAGAAAGTGGGGAAACAGCCTGAAATTTGTAAGTGCAGGAAAAGACTTCCTGAACAGAACTTGATAACACAGACACTAAGATTGATAATTTAAAAAATGGGACCTTGTGAAGCTGAACAAAAAAGCTTCTGTAAGACAAAGAACTCCATCATTTGGACAAAGGAGCAGCCTTCAGAATGCGAAAAGATTTTTACCATTTCCATATCTGACAGAGGACTAATATTCAAAATATATAAAGAACCAAAGAAACTAGATATAAAAAATTCAAATAATCCAATTAAAAATGGTGTACAGATCTAAAGAGAATTTTGAAAAGAAGAAATTTAAAACACTGAGAAATACTTAAAGAAAATTTGAACACCTTTAGCCATCAGGGAAATGCAAATCGAAGTTACTGTGAAATTCCATCTTATAACTGTCAGAATGTCTAAGATCAATAACAAGTGACAGCTCATGCTGATCTGGATCTAATAAGGAGAACACTCCTCCATTGCTGATGAAATGCAAGCTTGTACAGCCACTATGGAAGTCAGTGTAGTGTTCTCTCAGGAAGGTGGGAAGTGATCTACATCAAGATCCAGTATCAAGAATATCATTCTTTGGCATGTAACCAAATGATACTTCATCCTAATAAGGACTCTTACTCAGACATGTTCATTGCTGCTTTATATATAATAGCCAGAAACTGGAAACAATTTGGATGGCCCTCAACAAAAAATTGATAAAGAAAATGTGATACATTTACACTATGGAATATTACATCATGAAATTCACAGGCAAATAGATGGAATTAGACAAAATTAACCTCAATAAGGTAACCTAGACCAAGAAAGATAAGTATAATATGCCTTCCCTTATATGTGGATATTATCCATTAAGTAAATATTAATCAACATACACACTATAGACTCAGAGAGGTTAAGTATAGCAGAAGAGACTAGCTGGGCACATGGATCTTTCTGGGAGGAGGAGATAGAATAAATTTAATAGTCAGATTGGAGGTGGGGAAATGGGAACAGGAAAATCAGGTAAGAAAGGGGAAGAAAGATAAGGTTGATGGAGAGAATGTGAAAAGAGACAGCTCTATGTTCTAGTGTCTTTGGTATGGGAAGGTACTCAACAGGTTACCAAAAGACAAACATATTCACCAACCTAGCCACAAAACTTCTGATTTACAATGCTGTGTTGCCTGCAAAATATGCTAGGGAAATGGTACAATTCTCATGGGAGTAACCAACTAGTTTCTGATTTTACTCAAGGGCTACTCCGTGAGATGGAACCCATATCCAACACTGCTTGTGTGACCAAGAGCCAGAGACTAGATAGCCCAGAGACCAGGTGGAATACCAAATACTACTTGTCTTTAAAAAGTAGTGATAGAATGACTCTTAATGATATTCTGCTATACTCATAGATAAACATCTATCAGTACCTTATTCAGCCATCATCAGAGAAGCTTCCTCTGTGGCAAATGGGAACAAACACAGAGACCCTCATCCATTCACTATGCAGTGAGATAGACATTTTAGAACATGCAGCTTTAAATGGGATGTCTCCAACAAAGCCCTCTCCTCAGAGCTCAGATATCCCCATAGAATAGAAGTTGTTAAGTGTTTAAGAGCCAGGTGATGGAGAACACCAGGAGAACAAATCTCTCTTAAAGCACTGTGCAAAGCTCATATGAACTTTCAGACTGATCAGGAACAGGGGCTGCAGCCAGGCAGTGGTGGCGCATGCCTTTAATCCCAGCACTTGGGAGGCAAGGCAGGCAGATTTCTGAGTTCGAGGCCAGCCTGGTGTACAGAGTGAGTTCCAGGACAGCCAGGGCTATACAGAGAAACCTTGTCACAAAAAACCAAGAAGAAGAAGAAGAAGAAGAAGAAGAAGAAGAAGAAGAAGAGGAGGAAGAGGAAGAGGAAGAGGAAGAGGAAGAGGAAGAGGAAGAAGAAGAAGAAGAAGAAGAAAAAGAAGAAGAAGAAGAAGAAGAAGAAGAAGAAGAAGAAGAAGAAGAAGAAGAAGAAGAAGAAGAAGAAGAAGAAAGAACAGGGGCTGCACAAGTCTGTACCAGGTCATCTGTGTATATGGTTTTTAGTTTAGAACTTTTCTAAGACTCCCGAGTATGATACTGAGAGGGCTTCTGATTCTCCTAACTTCTCTTGGGCCCTTTTCCTTTTGTTGGTTTACCTTATCCAACTTTGATGTTATGGTTTTTTGTTTTATCTCATAATATTTCATTTTATTATGTTCTGTTGTTCTCTCTTAGAAACCTGCTGTTGTCTAATGAGAGCCAGAAAGGTGGTGGCCCTAGATAGCAGGGAAGCACTGGGAGGAGAAAGGAGAGAGGAGAATACAGTCAAGATAGGTTTATGAGAAAGGAATCATTTTAAGTGAAAGTGGAAATATTTATCTTAACACTTACCATAGTCTTTCATTTTAAGTTTTATATGTATTAATGCTATGTTATTAAATTTTGAGGATTTAAAGTTTTCAGCAGTGGGCCAGCAACATGGCTCAGTGGGTAAATGCATTTGCCACCAAGCCTGAGTACCTGAGTTTAATACCCGAGATCTATGTGGTGAAAATAGGGAACAAATTCTTGACAGTTGTCCTTAAACCTTCTCCTACATACTGTGGCACTTAGCACCACCTGCATGTGCCCTTACCCAAAATAAAATAAAAGAATGTAAAAGCAGAGTCCCATTTGCCTACTTTATTCCATCACACTGGGCTGATGCATTTCTCTACTGCTCCTCCTTTCATTCCAGGTATCTACTTTATCTTACCTCACCTCATCATCTGTCAGAGAGCAATAATGCATCAAAAGGTTGAAGCTTAAGAAAAGATTGCTAACCAGGCTTGGATCTAGTTAGTCTGGTGAGAACGATTTTTAAAAGATTTAAATTTCATCTTCATCAACATTTTCTGTTTTCTGTTGGACTTTCTATATACTTTAAAATAAATAAAATATCTTGTTGATAAACTTGCGATTTCCTTGGACTTCCACCCTTTCTGTATATGAGCATGCAAAGCCTAGTGTTTACATATAATTTTCTGTGCAATTTACTGTAGGTTATTTTTCCAGGTTGGTAGTACATACAATTCCTTCTTTGTGCCACTTCTTTTTAATGGGGAAAAATTGCTATTGCCACTAAAAGAGAAGGACAATCAACATCCTGTTTCTTTTCTATTTTCAATGATTTTGTGGGAAAGGAGTTAAATTCCCCTGGGATGATAATGCTATATAAAATGTGTGACAGCTACTATGTACCATGAAAATGAAGTGCTTTCTTGGGGAGAAAGTGAAGAAATTTACAGGGGAGACTAAGAAGTAGCTGAGATTTGACCCAAAAAATTGCAGATACAATTAACTACTGAGGAAGATAACATGGCTCATATCTGCAGAGCTGGTTAAGAATGTATAACTTTTAACTTTTATTTATGGATTTATTTAGTGCATTGTGTACATCAGAATTTAATGCTACAAAGCTTTGGATGGGAATTCTTTACATTCATGTAGCATACCTTTGATTGAGACCTTATTTGTGTTTGAAAAGTGTGAGTAAAGCTTATGTTACGAAGTGAAGGGCTGTCAAACCATGTTCTATGAATCTGTGAATTGTAGGCTTCAGTTCTTCAGATATTCCATCCTTGTCAAGAAACGGAACATGGTAAAATCCAGCTGATTTTCAGAACATTAGCCTGTCTTCTGCAGCCAATTCTCATGTCTTCTTATCAAAAAATTACTTCTTTTAAATTCTAATGCATTATAATATAAAGCAGTAATTTATTTTCCCTGTCCTTATTTCTGGGACACATTGATAATTTTCTGTGTAATGTGGTATTTAGACAATGTAGAGATGATAATATTTTGTGGCCACTTGTCATAACTGAAGACCTGAAAATTAATATTTGAACTGGAATAAAATTTGTGCAGGTTGTTGGGCTCTATGGGAGTAGGCAATGGGGCTTAGTCATGCTCTCAGTGGACAGATAGTGCTGAAATAAGAAAGACATATTTTTTAAAGCTAACAATGCCTTTCTTAGACAAGCAAGTCCAAACAAAGGTGCAGATGGAGAACATGGGGCAAAACAACAGATAAGACATTTTTCTATAGCTATGCCACTCTACCAGCAAGGCTACGTTACGACAGGTAATGTCTCTTCCACTTCCTCATCTGAGAGCTATGGCTGACTTATGTACTGCTCAGTATTAGTATAATAATTGCCTAGAAAAGTACATATATAGTTTTGTGACCTTTTATGTTTATTATTTAAAGATGACACCAGTTGGTGCTCACTTGATCCTCACAGTAGCAGAAAACATGGGCCATGTGTTAGGTTTTGTTGTTGTTTCTTTATTTTGTTTAGTTGGAAATGGACTTCAGAAAATCTATGACCTGTCCAGTGTTGAACTTTGATACATTTATTTCCTTTTAGCATGCTCTCTATAGCCTTTATTTTAAAATATCACAAAGAATAGGGAAAGTTGGTGGTGGTGGTGGTGTTGATTAGCTGATTGGCAAGCTTTTTGATTGGTAATTGTATATAGGTTAATTGGTACATATTAGAATAGACAGTATTTTGGTTGCCAGTAGTAAAAATTAAAATCCAAGTGATTTAAGAGAAATATTTAAAAGATATATATCCATCCACTTGTAGTAATTAAACTAGAGATGGTCTCAATGAAACCCACGTCTTGGTATTCAATGTTTTATATTTTTCCCTACCACATTATGCTATGGTGAGTCTGTGTGGTCAATAAAATATACTAAACATGATAGCAAATGATTTAGGGGGAGAAATTATAAAGGGCTTCATAGCTTATTATATCCTCTCTCAGACTGCAAAGAGTGAAAAACATCTATCTGATGTGCCATGAAGGCTCCCAAGCAGCACATAGAGTCCATGTTGTGAAGATCCAAGCCCTCCATATATGTTAGTAAAGAGCTGAGGCTTCTGGGTAGAAATCATGTGACATCTTTTCTTCAATATGAGAGATTTCAGAAAAGACTGCCATATAATTCACTTCTACATTACTAACTCTCAAAGTTAATGTGAAATAACACTTTTCTTTTGCTATTTTAAAATGCAGTACTTAGGAATAATCTGTCACATAAGAATGTGTACCCAATAAAACACTTGAGAATGGTAGATTTTGCTAAGGTATACTTTGATTTAGGTATTCAAGACTTTGGTCAGAACCTAATATCCCTCCATCTCTTCATTCTGGATTTATTCTTCCCTCTTCTTGTCTAAGAATTCCCCATGCAATAGAAATAAAAACCTCTGGATAATTCTGTCACACATTAACTTAAAATGTTTAATGTTAGGTGAAAAGTAAGATCTTCTATTTCTTGCTGTGTTGATATATGACATAGTTTATGTAGTACATGCAGTTTTATTTTTGTGGCAACCTAAAGTACCATGTATGCTAGCCAGCCACTCAACCAAGAACTATAGACCCTACTATTTTTCTAAATGAAACATATTTTCATGGCTAATTTGGGAGTCAACCTCTTGGCCTTATTAGATATCCCAAATTTCTACCATAAAGATGTATACTAACCTCATTCGCCTCATATCTTAGTTTTCAATTGGGCTTATTTATGAAATACAGTGAGACATCTCAAGAAGTACATGTAATGTATAATGATCATCATCTCAGGGTTAATATGGCTTCAAACAGTTACCATTTCACTATTCTAGGACTGTTAAAATAGTTCTTCTCTTGTGTAAATGTACCACATTTCCTTTATCCACTCTTGCATTAGTGGACCATAAGGTAGATTTCATACTTTGGCCATTTCAAATAATGTTGAAATAAATATAGACGCTGATATTTTCAGTAAAGATACATTTTCTTTTTGTTGTGTATCAGGTACAATAATTACTGGATGATAAGAGTCTTATTTCTAGGTTTTGAACAATGTCTACACTGTTTTCTCTAATGGGTGCATGTTGTTACATTTCAGTGAGCAGTGTGTGAGGGTGCATACAGCTGCATTCTATAAATGCTGTGTGATAGATTCTCTGCATCTTTAGCAGCACTGGTTTATTTATTTTTTTCTTTAGGTAATAACTATGTAGCATCACATGCTAACATTTCACTAGGATTTTATGGTGATTTTCACCATGAGACTCAACATTTTCTTAGATGCTAGCTGGATACTTGTGCCTACTATGCATTTTTGAAAAATGTCTATTCAGATCATTGACTATTTTCTAATCAGATTATCAATATTAATATTTGTTGTTGGGTTGAATATCTGATTTAAACTGACTATTAACTCCTTGTCAAATACACAAAATGCAAATTCTCCCATTTTTTGGTCTATTTACTTTTTGAATATATATGTGTTTAATTTTATTAGCTATATCACCTTTCATATGTGTATATAACTTTCACTTGATATAATAAATGTGTTTTTGTTTTGTTACCAATGCTTTTGGAATCATATGACCCTAATTTTGACTTAGACCAACACCTTGAATAGTTTTTTCTGCTTCTTTAACTACTTCATTCCTTGAAAATTTACATTTAAGTGCTTTTTCTGCTTTGAGTTAAATATAGTATAAGATAGAAGTCTGATTTTATTAGCCTCTATATGGAGATCTAGTTTCCCAAGCATTATATATTCAAAGGAGAGGCCTTTTTCAATTTATGCTCTTGGTTCCTCTGTGGTACATCAGATGAATGTACATATAAGATTTATTTTGGGTTCTATGTTCTGTTTAATTGATTTACCATGCTGTTTTAGTTAGTTTAGGATTTAATATGCGTTGGCATCTATGACCCTGAATATGGGACATATGCCACCTTTTTGGAGTAGAAATTCACTCCAGGTTACTCCTTGTGGTATAATTTTACTACATAATGAATGCACTACAGAGATATGTCATGGGCAGACAGTCCCATGTAATCATACTGAATAACAGTGAGACTCTTTGCAGTAGAAGGGCCTAGTGGATAATCAAATAACAATATTCATTACAGGACAGGTGTCATACCATAGAACTAAAAGAATAGTTTTAAGCCCTTTATACTTTCATTGAGAGAAGAGCATTTCCAAATTGGCTACTTACAAGTGAGTTTGCAGAGACTGAAGGATAATGTTTTCTGCAAAGGTTGGTTCAGTATTTGCTCCAGGAAAAAGAGCAACATGATTTTAAAATTTTTGGATGAATGTATCTGAAGTATTTTGTTAGTGGTTTTAAATTAATTTGTAAATGAAAGTTTACAAGTTGGCAGAAAATTAAATCCACTCTATATTGAGACCAGATCTTCATATATATTATTTGGATATAAAGGTGGCATAAATTATTCATGAAGCCCCCCGATATACTCCACTTCATTTGGCTTCAATGCATGTCAGAATAGAATGATTAGAGTTCCTACAGCCTCATGTACTGTGGTGAGACCACGATTCCAGCTCTGCCTCTGCCACAACATTATACAAATCATTATCAATCAAATATTTAAACATACCATTCTTCAAAGAAGAATGTATAACAGTTGTTAACTCCGTCACCTTTAAAAAGTCCTAAGATAGAACCCATAATATTTGGTATCACATTTACCACTGCTGCCTAGCTCAAATTTGATGCTTGAAGGTGTTTGACACTTTTGTCATAGGCTTGGCATAATGCTAGTGTCAATGACCCATAGGTCTTCTTTTCAACCACTTGCTACTACTTTTACTCAGTAGTTTACTGTCTCTTAGCCATCTGAAATTCTTCCATGAATTGCAGCAACAGCTCCTCATTTCTCCTATAACCTCCTACTTTTTGCCTGGGCTAAAGTGAAGTTTCTGACATCTAAATGAAAGCAAAAAACAAACAAACAACAACAACAACAACCCCCCCCCCCCATTCTGCATCAAAACCCCATTCTATTTGAGGGAGAATATAATTTGAAAGCCCTTACACGGTTGATAAAACGACAGACATTCCCTAACGGCGCATCTGCACTTGGACCTCCAACCGCTTGCCCCTTACTCCCCACTTCCTTTTTCTCTGGGGATAATAAAGATATTGACGTTTCTCAGACTTGGCAAATTCTCCCTCAAGTGTTCTTTCTTACACTTGCACACATTTCAGTGCCTGGTTCAAGTTTCTGCTCAAGCATCTCCTCATGTAGAGATGCCTGATTTAATAGATTTAATAGATAAGTACACACTCTAATAAAGTATACTTAATTGTGATGCAGCTTATTATTCAGGGTGATATAAGGCCCTTAGTAAACAAAATACATTAAAAAGCAGTGATTATGTATATAATATTATAAGAAAGTTTGACATACAATTAAAATTTTTGTTTTGTTTGCTTTAAGATCTTCTATTTTTCTATATGTTTTCATTAATTGATTTATTTATTTACTTTACATCCTGATCAGGATACCAAAAGAAAACCTAAAGAATCAACAATCCTGGGCCCATGGGGGCTCACAGAGACTGAACCACCAACCATAGAGCCTGCATGGGACAGACCTAGTCCCCCTACTCATATGTAACAGATGTACAGCTTGCCCTCATGTGGGACCCCCTAACAGTAGGAGCAGGGTCTATCTCTGACTTATTGCCTGCCTCCCAACTGAATGGCATTGTCTAGCCTCAATAGCAGAAGATGTACGCAGTCCTACTGCAACTTAACAAATAAAAAATTTAAATTTAAATACAATTAAATAATTTCCCCTATTCCCATTCCGTCCTTCAATTCATCAAGTATATCTTCTCACTTTCTCCTTCTCAAAATCAAGGCCTCTTTTTCTTATCTATCTTTACACGGATATGGTAAAATTAGATCCTTAAGACAAAAAGAATCTACAAGCAAACAAAGGTAGTCTTACCACACTATTCCATGAAGAGAAGGTTAAACATTAACACAGTTTTCAGAGATTTGCCACATAGAAAGTGTAGAAGATGGTTAATGTTTTTAATATTTAACATTAAATAAATTTATTAATAATGCAAATGCCTGAGTAGCTCATTGTAATATGTAGAGGATAAAAAATAATTATAAGTGTAATAATATCTGAGAAATTTCCTAAAAACTCATTATTTGGTGTTACCTAGGGAAATGAGGACTGTCAGAAATGACTACAAGAGAGTCATTTCTGCAAAATCACTAGTCTGAGCATTGGATAGTTGGGACTTAAATAGGTAAGGCACATTAGAGTGTGATTCTAACATGCAGAGAATTTTCAACAGTCAGAATGTCTGAGATAAAAAACTCAGGTGACAGCAGATGCTGGTGAGAATATGGAGAAAGAGGAATGTTCCTCCATTGTTGGTGGTTTTAAAACCACTCTGAAAATCAGTCTGGCAGTTCCTCAGAAAAGTGGACATAGTATTACCTGAGGACCCAGCTATATCACTCCTGGGCATATAACCAAAATATTCTCCAACATATAACAAAGACACATGCTCCACTATGTTCATAGCAGCCTCATTTATAATAGCCAGAAGCTGGAAAGAACCCAGATGTCCTTCAACAGAGGAATGGATACAGAAAATGTGGTACATTTACAAAATGGAGTACTACTCAGCTATTAAAAATGATGAATTCATGAAATTTTTAGGCAAATGGATGGAACTAGAAAATATCATCCTGAGTGAGGTAACTCAATCACAAAAGAATGCACATAGTATGTACTCACTGATAAGTGGATAATAGGCAAAAAGCTCAGAATATCCAAGATACAATTCACAGACCACATGAAGCTCAAGAAGAAGAAGAAAGACCAAAGTGTGGGTACTTCAGTCCTTCTTAGAAAGGGGAACAAAATATTCACAGGAGCAAATATGGAGACAAAGTATAGAGCAGAGACTGTTGGAAAGGTCATCCAGAGTCACCCCACCTGGGGATCTGTCCTGTATACAGACACCAAACACAGAAACTACAGTGGATGCCAAGAAATGCTATAAGAAAGGAGCCTGATATAGCTGTCTGCCAGAGCCTTACAAACACAGAGACTGATGTTGCAGCCAACCATTGGACTGAGTGAGGGGTCCCCAATGGAGGAGTTAGAGAAAGGACTGAAGGAGTTGAAGGAGTTTGCAACCCCATAGGAAGAACAATATCAACCAACCAAACCCCCCAGAGCTCCCAGGGACTAAGCCACCAACCAAGGAGTACACATGGAGCAACCCATGGCCACATATGTAGCAGAGGATGACTTTGTCAGACATCAATGAGAGGAGAGGTCCTTGGTCCTAAGAAGATTAGATAGATGCCCCAGTGTAGGGGAATTTGAGGGTGGGGAGGCAAGAATGGGTGGGTGGGTGGATGAACACTCTCATAGAAGTAGGGGGAGGAGGGATGAGGTAGGGGATTACCTGGAGGGGGGGTATGGGGAAAGGCAATAACATTTGAAATGTAAATAAAGAAAATATCCAATAATAATAACAACAACAACAACAATAATAATAAGCTTCAGCTATTCTTTTTCCTGGCTCTGGATTTAAGGGGTAATAAAATTTTCACTCTACCTGTGAGGGTGACTGTGTAGCTCAATATTTGAAACCTGACAGAATTTGTGAATACTACCAGAGCAATTGGTTTCTTCCTTTCTGTGACTGTTCACATAAATGCTTTTGTTTGGATTCACGTTGTCTCAGCCTAGTGTTTGTCAAAGAACCCTTTTCCATCCTTAGAAAATATCTTACCCAAGTGCCTTAAGAATATAGACATGCCCATCTTTCTGAAACTGTACTCTTTCTAGATAGGATGTATCAGAGCAGGCCAGTTCTCTGTATTCAAACGACTGTGCTTTTGTAAAGTCTGAGCTGGTAGAAACTGATGCTGTTTTCCATTGGGCCAGGGGTCTTCACATTTTGCCTGTCACTGATAGTCTCAGACATATTTACTGAATCTGCATCTAAATTATATGAAAAATCACACATTGCTTTTGTATGTTTCCTTAAATGAGACACCTCAGAACTCATGGAAAGTGTCAACACTGGTGGACAGATAGAGCACTGTATGTGTTTCTGCTTATCAGTCAGGTGGACAAGTCTCTTGAGAAGTTAACATCTTTGATACTCAGTTTCCACCTCTGAAAAATAGTGTTAAATATTCTTATAGGTGCAAACCAGGACAGTAGTGTAGAACTGCAATCTCACCAGCTTAGGAAACTGCAGAGAGAGAGAGAGAGAGAGAGAGAGAGAGAGAGAGAGAGAGAGAGA
>JADRCH010000077.1:269427-294897 GCA_019843965.1 Rhynchomys soricoides | reverse complement strand
GAGAGAGAGAGAGAGAGAGAGAGAGAGAGAGAGAGAGAGAGAGAGAGCGCTGAGCTCAAGCTCAGGGGTAAGACTAGCATTGGTAAGACTGAGACCTCATGTGAACTACAGAAAGAAATAAAACTTGAGGTAGGATTTGTTTTTCTTTTTAGCCTTCAATAAGAGAATATAAATGCAATGTCTAGTACAGTGTACTCATGCAGTATTCACACAATACATTGACATTTTATATGTAGACAACAATTACAATAATAGCAAAATTGGGATGTAAATAAATGATATCCTGCACTTATTGTGTTAATATTAAGGTTTTTTCAAGCTCCCTATGTTAAGTCAGTCTTTCTTTCTTTCTTTCTTTCTTTCTTTCTTTCTTTCTTTCTTTCCTTCTTCATTTTTTGCTTTTGTCTAAATAACTTTAGAAACCAAATCTCAGGAATGTTACTGTATCAGTTGCTGGTAAAATAAACCATTAAACACTTCAGTAGTGGGCAGAGAATGATCTTTTAAACTTTGTAGAGTATAGAATACCTTTAAAATTTCTTTTTAGGAAAAAAAGAATCAATTTATTAACTTATGGTGAAAGATAACTATTAACTCCAGATATTCTACAGATGCCTCAGAGAAATGAAACAGAAAACTGCAAATACATTTGAGAGCTGAAGACAGACTGCTCTTCTCCACACAAGGTGGCTTTATGCAGGTTTCTAAGCTTCGTGTGTTGAGAAAGGATTAATCTACTGGATGCTTTTGTCTTGGCATCAGAGTTTTCTGTACAAAAAGGGCTATTGATCAATGTTTTCTGCTGACTACTACCATCATCTCTGTCAGATGGACTGCTCTGGCTGACAAAGAAGCCCTTTAAGGGTTTATAAATAAGCTCCTGACAGTCTTAATATCAAGAGGTTTGTGGGCTGGGTATGATGCTATCAGTGGAAGCATAACTTAAAGGTATATGGGAAATTGGGGGAATAAATCTGAAAAAGTTATGGCTTTGGATAACTTGTCCAAGGCTAGGGACATGAACAGAAACCGATGAAGTTACTATCTCCTTGCTAAAGGACAAACAAACACTCTTTGTAGAAAAGCATCAGACCATAAAGCATACTGATACTACTTGATATGCAGCAACATTGTGCCACCTTCCAATGGCAAAGGCGCCACTTCTGAATTTATTATATGCACTAATTTGATTGCATAGTGATATATTCAGTAGACAGATTACCACAGGTCTAATTAAAAGGCAGTCTTAAAGCCAACTGATTACTGATTTACATTGCATTTATTTGATGTCAATGTATTTGTGTAGATAAATTAGATGTAATTTCCAAGTAATAAAACTTAAGTGGTGTAAAATCTCAAGGTTGCTAGATTGAAAGTGAGTGGAGAACTTCACCCCATTATTGAACAGCGAGAACTCCTTGAGGAGGCAGTGTGCACCAACATCACAAGGACGTCAGAAGAATTAGGATACTTACCTCTTTTCTTTGTTTGATGAGGTCCACATACATTCTCATATCAAAGAGCTGTACTTCTGTTCAGGATTAATTTGTTTTCATATAGTATCTAATTTTTGTTTTTTAAAAAAACTAGCAAGATGTGAAAACTGACTGTTTAGTAATAGGTACTCACAGACTATGACAGCTACTTCCAACAGTGTGTACATAGCTGTCTACAACCAAAGAAGGTTTTTACCTCCTGATTCTGTTAGAATAATTGAAGACCCTAAAATGTGAATATGCTGAGTTTGTTTAGTTCTGTCACTTGCATGTGAAGACACTTTTAAGTACATAAATTAATATTTATCATACTACCAAAGAACATCTTATCAAAATACCCATTCATTAATTTTAAGCAAATGATTGAACTTGGAATAAGTTTGATAATAATATATAAATAATAAGTAAATACTGTATTGTTATGAAACTTAAATATTTCCAGTTGTTTCAAATGCAATAGCATTTTTATTAGGAAGTGAAATACTCTTTGTATTAAGAAATAAGACATGAACAGAAGGTTATCATTCTGAGTTCGATATAGTTCTTTTATTGTGGCCATTAGCAAAGTTCATTGATTTTTAGTGGTTTGGCCACAGTATGTTTGAAATATTCTATTGAAATATGGACAAATTTCTAGAATTCTGAACTGTTAATTTATGACTTCATGGAATATGAAAGGAGACTGGATGAGAAGACTGTTAGTGGTAGTTCAGTGCTCTAGAACCTGCCATTCGACAATTCGTCCTCACTTTCAACAAAGTGAATGTGTACAGGAATCTTTCGGGCATGACCTCCATTGCTTTCTCTGTCTCTGTCCCTGTCCCTGTCTCTGTCTCTGTCTCTGTCTCTCCCTCTCCCTCTCAATCTCTCTCTCCACCCCCCCGTGTGGTGTCTGTGTCTCTGCTGTGCTGTGTTTGTATCTGGTAAGTATGGGAGGTACTGTATGTAGCATGTGTGTCTGTGTTGTGTTTGTCTCTCTCTGTGTGTGGTGTGTTTTTATGTGTATGTATGGTGTCTGTACTGTTTTTATGTGGGGGGTATGGGAGGTATAGTATGTGGTATGTGTCTGTGGTGGGTTTGTAAGTGTGTGGTATGGTGTAGTGTCTATGATGTAGTGTGTGTGTGTGTGTGTGTGTGTGTGTGTGTGTGGTGTGTATGACCCAAGTGATATGGTGACTAGTTTCTCATTTTCTTCTGCCTGGTGCTGGGAATCCCAGTATACTGGAAGATTCATATTTGCTGATTTTGACCTCTGGTATCTGAGTAAAATCAGACTATCCTAAGATTTGTTAAAAAGTCTCATTTAAAACCCCATTTTTCTTTCCTGTCGGAATCGAAAGGCTAATTGTATAAGTGACAGCACTTCAGGCTTCCTCTGTGTTCACATCTCAGTTCATGGCTTTGCTCTATTAAGCCCTACTCCTTGAGTGTGTCTGTGATCACCTACAGTCACCTGTCTTCATGATTTATTCATTCTTTCTCAGAAATAGTACTTCTATTTTTTTAAATATCACATTACTTCTGAAATATTCACTTCTATATCTTCCCACTTTTATGTATGCTATCTGCTTTATTTTGACAAGTTAATTCTGTTTTCCAGGATGGCAGCTGTGATTTATATTAGTAAGTTCAGTAAATGCAGCTTAAGGTGAGAAGCTGAGATAAGCTCCATCACCAGTCCAAGACACTGCTTTATTATCACTCTTTCTAAAGTTGGCTAAATTGTTTCCAGTTGTGAATTTATCAATAAAACTAATCAGAGTTATACTTAAGATTAATGCAATAACCACCAAAGTTATCTTTTCCAAACACTTAAAAAATGCAGTTCAGGGTTAATACAGCACACACACACACAGACAGAGACAGAGAGAAAGAAAGAAACAAAGAGAGAAACAAAGAAAGAGATATAGAGACAAAGACAGAGAAAGACAGGGATATCTAGAGAGAAGTGGGGAGAAGGAAAGGAATAATGGAATGGGGGGAGAAAGGTAGTTTGTTTTAGTGTTTTGAGATTAATTTTTCTTTTAGGCAAAAACATTCTAATTTTTAGTATATGTGCTGCCGAAGCGAGTACAGGCAAAAACATTCTAATGGGTCCCTCCATGTGTATTCTTTGGTTGGTGGTCCATTCTCTGGGAGCACTGGGGGATCAGGCCAGTGAACACTTTTGCTCCCTCCACAGGACTGCAAACTCCCTTAGCTCCTTCAGTCCCTTCTCCAACTCCTCCATCCTGGACCCCATGCTCAGTCCAACAGTTGCTGTGATTTGAATCTTGGGTATTATGTAACCCAGGTCCATCAGCTCAGGTTTGGCACTACCCACAGTGGGACTTGGCCTTTCTTATCAATCACTAATTAAGAAAATGCATTTCAGGCTTTCATATAGGCTGAACTTTTGGAGGCATTTTCATAACTGAGGTTCTCCCCTCAGATGATTTTAGCTTGTGTAAAGTTGACATTAAAACTATCCAGCACAATGAACAAAGCTAATAAGAACTCAGAGACTGAGGCAGCATGCACACACCCTGCATATGTCTACACCAGATCCTTAGTGTATATATTATGGTTACCAGTTTAGTGTTTTATCAGATTTCTGAATGAGTCTCTGATTCTTGTGCCCCCCCTCTCTCCTTCAACTCCAGTGTGTTAATTTTTGTTTTGCCATATTTTATTATTTTATTTTATTTTATTTTATTTTATTTATTATTAACCCTTAGAAGCCTGTTTGAGAGAGACAGGAGGGAAGTGAATCCACATGGGAGGAGATGTGGGGATGAACTACAAGGAGTGCATAATCAGGATATACTATGTGAGAAAACACTTTTTCAATAAAAATAAATAGAAATTCCAAGACTCACAACTGATTTCTGAATTCCATTTCCTAAGCCCCACATGGTAAAAGCCAATAAAATTCTCCCTCAAGATGTCCTCTGATGTCAACCCACACATCATTGCACATATTTATGTGAGCATGTGTGCATGCACACACACACACACACACACACACACCACACCACACAAGAGAACAGAAAATAAAAATGTAATGAATAAATTAAAAATGTATATATGAATGAATTTGTGCAAATTGATCAGCTCTAGAAGCAAGTTATTTCACAGAATTAAAAGAATCTATACTGTAAGAAACATTATGAAGATGTCAAGTACCACTTTTTTCGTTAAAGCAAATATAGCAGCAAAAGGAAACAAATTGAATCACAAATGTTTTCCCAACAGTAGAAATTTTAGTTTTGTTTTGACATATTTAGACAGACTTTGTTGCCTCAGTCATTCATAAATATACATTCAAAAATAGATATAATTATAACATATTGTACACTGTTGGCATCTGTGTTTTCACTGCTCAATCTTTCATTTAATTACAGAAGTTTAGAACATATCAGCAACAGGATTTATAAAATTTCTCTCCATATTTATTATACAGTGTTTTTCTATTTTTTTGTTCCACATAATGAAGTAAATATTTTAATTCAGAGAGATCTTGACCACTGATATATATATATTTTTTATTTTTAACATGATATTTTTATTATTCTTTGGGAATTTCACATCATGCACCCCAATCACATTCACTTCCAAGTCCTTCCATATCTGCACCCACCCTTATCTATCCCCACAAATAAAATAATAATAATAATAATTATTAATAATAATAATATAGAAAATTCCAATTTGTGTTGTCTATATACTTGCTGTTAATTAGGCCAGTGGCCTTAAATAGAAAACACACTTAAAGAGTTCTCTTCAATGGATTCCTGTTTAGGTTGCTACCTTTTGAGGAGATGGGAGTTGGGGTGGAAGTAGGGGTTGTCACACAAGCCTTCCATGTACCCCTCTCTCAACTATGCGAGTGCAATCAACAATATTACTGCAAAAGTAGCTTTGTTGCTCTTTACAATCAGCAGGAACATGGATCATGGGCTTCTGCATCATTTCTGGTAACAGCACAGACCACAAACACAGACCCTAGCTTCTGTAGGCCCACAAACCTATACAAGGCAATTGGTGGCAAGCCAGATTATGGACATTAACATGTTCTCAGGTGACAGTGCAAGCTATTCACATCAATATGGCCCCCAACAACAGTATGACACTGGGCATCAACATGGCTTCAGGCGGCGTGCGTGAACGACGGACATAAGCATGGCATTTGGTAACACAGGCCATGGACATCAACAAAGACTCTTCAACCTAGAAAGATTCAGCTGGCCCTGCCTCCCAAACGGTAGAACTAAAAGCGTGTCCCATTTGTCACACCTGGCCTTATACTACTGATTTTTAGTGAGAAGGATTTTAGCTATAAACTGAAGCTCTAAGTGCATGTTGAGGTTGTAGAATATTTTTCTTCTTTGGAAGGAATTTTTGCTGTATGCACCTTTCAAGAAATTTATTCATGTCATCTAAATAGAAAACTTTATTGATGTAAAGTTGTCTATGATATCTCCTCAGCAGTTTACTGATGACTCTGGGGACTTTTATCTAACTTCCCTTATTGCCATGTTTTAATTTTTTGAATCCATTTATACTGTGACTTTATTATTTTCTTATCACACTGCTCCCTGCTGCCTACAGCTTTTCCCATGATCTTCCAACTTCTTCTCAAATATATGGCTTCTGTTCCTTAATTATCATTATTACTATTATGTGTAACTATGTATACATAACTAATAATTACACATCCTGCTAAGTACATATAGTGTTGCTTTTTGAACATGTGTTGAAGGCTAGCCATTTGGATTGGGTGTCCTACCATGGGGATTGTCCTTGTAAAAATTCTTTGTTTTATTTAGCAGCCATTAATTATCTACAGACCTTTAGCTAGAGGTAGGGCCTTGTGAATCCACTCACTCTAGCCACATTTGGATGCCAACTGAAATTGTCATTGTGGACACCTTTAAAGAGGATAATATTGTTAATTTGTGGAATGCTTTATTGCTGTCCTGGTTCTGCTTTTGCCTTTGGGGTACTCAGGCACTGTTGCTCACCAACAGGAAATATATATATATATATATATATATATATATATATATATATTATGATATATAAAATATATTTATATTTATAAGATATATGTCATAAATATAGTGTTTTCCTTCAGTTTCTTAAGTCATATTGTTTTTTTTTAATATTTTTTTTATTGGATATTTTCTTTATTTACATTTCAAATGTTATCTCCTTTCCTGGTTTCCCCCTATCCCGGAAAACCCCTATCACATTCCCTCTCCCCCTGCTTCTATGAGGATATTCCTCCACCCACCCACCCATTCCTGCCTCCCTGCCCTCGATTCCCCTACAATGGAGCATCTATCGAGCCTTCATAGGACCAAGGACCTTCCTCTCATGCAGCTGGACCCATGTGTACTCCTGGATTGGTGGCTTAGTCCCTGGAAGCTCTGGGGGGTCAGGTTAGTTGATATTGCTGTTCTTCCTATGGGGTTGCAAACCCCTTCACCTCCTTCAGTTCTTTCTCTAGCTATTCCATTGGGGACCCCACATACAGTCCAATGGTTGTCTGTGAGCATCTGCCTCTGAATTTGTAAGGCTCTGGCAGGGCCTCTCAGTAGACAGTGATATCAGACTCCTTTGAGCAAGCATTTCTTCGCATCCACAATAGTGTTGGGGTTTGGTGTCTGTATATGGGATGAATTGCAGGTGGAACAGTCTCTAAATGGCTTTTCTTTCAGTCTCTGCACTTTGTTCCAACATTTGCTTCTATGAGTATTTTGTTCCCCTTTATAAGGAGGACCAAAGCACCCACACTTTGGTCTTCCTTCTTCTTGAGCTTCGTGTGGTCTGTGAATTGTATCTTAGGTATTCAGAGTTTTGGGGCTAATATTCACTTATCACTGAATGCATACCATGTACATTATTTTGTGATTGGGTTACCTCACTCAGGATGATATTTTCTAGTTCCATCCATTTGCCTAAGACTTTCATGAATTCATCATTTTTAATAGCTGAGTACTACTCCATTTTGTAAATGTAACACATTTTCTGTATCCATTCCTGTATTGAAGGGCATCTGGGTTCTTTCCAGCTTCTGGTTATTATAAATAAGCCTGCTATGAACATAGTGGAGCATGTGTCTTTGTTATATGTTGGAGAATATTTTGGGTATATGCCCAGGAGTGGAATAGCTGGGTCCTCAGGTAATACTATGCCCAATTTTCTGAGGAACTACCAGAATGATTTCCAGAGTGGTTGTACCTGTTTTCAATACCACCAACAATGGAGGAATGCTCCTTTTTCTTCACATCATGGTCAGCATCTGCTGTCACCTGAGGTTTTGATCTTAGCCATTCTTACTGGTATGAGGTGGAATCTCAGGGTGTTTTGATTTTCATTTCCCTGATGACTAAGGACGTTCAACATTTCTTTAGGTCTTCCCAACCATTTGATATTCCTCAGTTGAAAATTCTTTATTTAGCTCTGTACCCCATTTGTTAATAGGGTTATTTGATTCTCTGGAGTCTAACTTCTTGAGTTCTTTGTAAATGTTGGATATTAGCCCTCCATCAGATGTCAGATTGGTAAAGATCTTTTCCAAATCTGTTGGTTGCCATTTTGTTCTATTGACAGTGTCCTTTGACTTACAGAAGTTCTGCAGTTTTATGAGGTCCCATTTGTCAATTCTGGACTTTAGAGCATAATGGCTATTCCAGCTTGTTTCTTGGGGCCATTTCCTTGGAAAATTCTTTTCCAACCTTTTACTCCATGGTAGTGTCTGTGTTTTTTACTGACGAGTGTTTCCTGTATGCATCAAAATGCTGGGTCCTGTTTACATATCCAGTCCGTTAGTCTATTTCTTTTTATTGGGGAATTGAGTCAATTGATGTTAAGAGATATTAAGGGAAACTGATTCTTACTACCTGTTATTTTTGTTGTTAGAGGTAGTATTATGTTTGTGTGGTTATCCTCCTTTTGGTTTGTTGAAAGAAGATTACATTCTTGCTTTTTCTAGGATGTAGTTTCCCTCCTTGTGTTGGTACTTTCTGTCTATTATCCTTTGTAGGTCTAGAATTGTCATAAGATATTTGTGTAAATTTGGTTTTGTCATGTAATACCTTGGTTTCACCATCTATGGTCATTGAGAGTTTTGTTGGGTATATAGCCTGGGCTGGAGTTTGTGTTCTCTTAAGATCGGTATGAGATCTTCCCAGGATCTTCTAGCTTTCATAGTCTCTGGTGAGAAGTTTGGTGTAATTCTTATAGGTCTGCCTTTATGTCACTTGATCTTTTTTTCTTACTGCTTTTAATATTCTTTCTTTGTTTAGTGTATTTGGTGTTTTGACTATTATGTGACTGGAGGAATTTTTTTTTCTGGTCCAGTCTATTTGGAGTTCTGTAGACTTTTTGAATGCTTATGCTCATCTCTTTCTTTAGGTTAGGGAACTTTCCTTCTATAATTTTGTTGAAGATATTTACTGGTCCTTTAAGTTGGGAATCTTCACTCTCTTCTATACCTATTATCCTCAGGTTCTGTCTTCTCATTGTATCCTGGATATCTTGGACGTTTTGGGTTAGGAACTTTTTTTCATTTTGTGTTTTCTTTGACTGTTGTGTCTATGTTTTTTATGGTATCTTCAGCACCTGAGATTCTCTCTTCTATCTCTTGTATTCTGTTGGTGATGCTTGCATTTATGACTCCTGATCTCTTTCCTATGTTCTCTAACTCCAGAGTTGTCTCCCTTTGTGATTTCTTTATTGTTTCTATTTCCATTTTTAGATCATGGATAGTTGTGTTCATTTCCTTCACCTGTTTGTTCATTTCCTTGTGCCTGTAAATCTTTAAGGGATTTTTGTGTTTCCTGTTTAAGGGCTTCTACATATTTACCTGTGTTCTCCTTTATTTCTTTAAGGGAGTTATTTTACGTCCTTAAAGTCCTCTATCATCATCATGAGAAGTGATTTCAGATCTGAGTCTTGCTTTTCCAATGTGACCATGTATCCAGGACTTGCTATGGTGGGAGAATTGTGTTCTAATGATGCCAGGGAACCTTGGTTTCTGTTGCTTAAGTTCTTATGCTTGCCTCCTGCC
This sequence comes from Rhynchomys soricoides, assembly GCA_019843965.1. Taxonomy (NCBI): domain Eukaryota; kingdom Metazoa; phylum Chordata; class Mammalia; order Rodentia; family Muridae; genus Rhynchomys; species Rhynchomys soricoides. The sequence continues at coordinate 285,345 of JADRCH010000077.1, read as the reverse complement.
ATCTGATTATATCTAGTGCTACCTGCCTTCACTATATCTGACTAGAACCTGTCCTTCCTGGGATACTGGTTGTTTCAGAACTCCTTAGAGTCCAGCTGTTTCTGTGTTTCTGTGATTCTGTGATTCTGGGATCCTGGCATCCTGGCATCCTGAGATCCTGGGTATAACAGAGCTCCTGGGAGTCAAGCTGCCTCTGGGACCCTGAGATCCTGGTGAGACCAAGCTCCTGGGATCCTGGGATCCCAAGCATGTTAGAGAGCCTGAGAGTGGAGCTTCCTCTGGGGGTTGTGGGACTGGCTTAGGAGTTAGCACTCAAGGTCTGCTCAGGGTACCTGCTCAGACCGGAAGGAGCATGTGCCGCTGGTCAGGTGGGGGTTACTGGGTCTCTGGATCCTGCTGGTCCCAGTTACTCCTGCTGTTGGGACAGATGTTGTGTCCTCCTCACCTCTGATCTTATCATCATATTGTTCTTTACCCCTCTTTCCTCTCTCTCCATTTGTGTTGCCCTCTCTCCTTCCCCTTAGATAACCTACCGTCCCAATTTTTCCAGTATTCCCTTCATAGCAACTGTGTCCTACTATCCCCCTCTGTAAAGATCTTTCTTCCCAACACTGTCTCTTCTTATTATTCTGGTTTCTGTAGTTGTTCCATGTTATATATACATATTTAAAGATTAAGTGTTAGGGTCCCACAACAATAATAGTATATGCAGTGTTTGTTCTCTGAATTTGGGTTTCCTCACTCAGTAATCCAATATTACTTTTCTGCTTTGAACCAGTTAAGTGAAAATTTTGTGAATTCATTTCTAGTCTACAACTTGCATTTTGGTATGAAGTAAAATAATCTGTTCAAGTTGTCTGACTATAATCTCTGCATGCTGTTCTTTATGACCGCTTAATATACATATATGACTTTATGGATTCCTATTCAAAATGGACAGTAAACTATGTAGAGATTTCACTATTAATTGCTATTTAGAGTTGATGTTTTTCACCCCAACTTTGGATGACATTTATAGTGCATAAAATACAAAGTGGCTTTGCTTTTGGTGATAGGCACTTTAATAACAATATCATTCCTTATCAGATTTTCCCCAATTGTCACATTAAAATCACTAGGTTCATTTCCTTTATTATCTTAATTTTCTAAAAAGTATATTAATGAACCAGTATATAATTTAGAAATGATCTTTATAGTTTTATATTTTAGATCTCCTCTGAAGAATTTTCTCTATAATATTTTCTCCATGATTTCAGAAACATGTATTATAATATTTCCCCTGAAATTGTTAATAAGCAGTGCATTGTATCAGTGATGTTATTCTTAAATCTTAAGTGTATCAGTATTATAAATTTTTAAGTTACTATAATATTAAATACTACATTAAAAAACAATTGAAAAGTCTCAGAGATTTTCCAAATGACTTTTAGGAATAAAATACCCTATGCTGAGGGCCATGGCTGAAGAAGAGGAGAACCTGTTCTGGGTTTGCAGGTCATGCTCATATATGTTACACCATTCTATCTACTCAAGATGCTCTGCCTCAGCGTAGTCCTTTATCTGCTCAGACCCTATCTCATGTCTGTTCCTTTCTCAGACACAACTTGGAATTAGATGACATTTTTATCCTTCTTCTCTATATTCTTCCAACTCTACACTCTTTAAAATTCACTCCTCTCTTACACTGATGTCTGAGCCAAAGTCCATGCCCTTTCTCTGAGTCTTCGTAATTGTTTCATGCATTTCTCCCCTTGCTGAAATGAGTTTTTTCCATGGCTAAAAATTGATTTGAGAATAAAACCTTGAAAGATGTGAGGACAGATTTGCATCTTAACAGTCTATCATCTTCTAAACATGCAGTTGAATTTTCTGCACCTTCTGGGAATTAAGTGGGTGTTTCTGAGGACACTGATCATCACTTGGAGTTTTCAAAAAGAATTGACTCCTTGGGTTCATTTTATTAAAAGTTTAGGGTAAATCAAACTCATCTTCAGCTATTATTTACTTTTCAATGAATTTTTAGCATTCATTACACCCCATATTAAAACTACTTAAAAATTTGCCTTCAGTTTCTTGCCTGAAAATAAGCTGTTTTCCTCATGCATTGATGACATTTTAAAAAATATTGGAGGAAGTTTGTTTTATGAATAACATTTAATCTTATATACTCCTGTTGATATATTTATTACTTTTATAATCTGTAGTAAATATAAAGCAGTGTTTTGGTCCAGTTTTTATTGATATTACTTCATAATTGTGACTGCAATTTAATTTAATTTAATAAAATGGAGTTCTTTTTGTGTCAAAGTTCATGTGGAATAGAAGTACCAGAGCCTGGCATTGGTATCTGGTAGGCATCCAGTGAACATTCTTGATATATGATTCTTGGTGGAAAGCATCACATGACAGGGTAGTATGTGTCCACTGTGATCTCCCCTTTTCTTATAAGGAGTCCAGGCCTACCAGAAGCCCAGGTACATCTGAAAAGGGCACATTCACACACATCACTCACATATATGTGCCAAAACAAAACCTATACAAGACAAGGCCCATCAACTCTCCACCATACAGAGGAGAGACTTCTGAAGCTCCATCCCTGCCACGTGACTGTGGGAAGCTAATGATTGCAGAGAGCATTGTCACTTTCTTCACCCCCAGAAATATCTAGCTATGTCCCCTGTGATGAAAGCACCTTCACTGTCTACCCAAGAACATAAAAGTAGTTGAGTAAATAGCACAATATATTTTTATAAGAAATTTTTTAAAGAATGATTGGAAGGGCTGAAGAAAAGTTGTGTTGGGGAATACTTGTACTACTTGTTAGTCAAGTACTCTTGTAAACCTATTATGTGCATTAACATACGTAATGTATTTTATGGTGCTTGGGACCAGGATTCTCTTATATTTTTGGTTGTGAGCATAGCCTTTAACGGTTGAGCCATCTCTCCAGCCCTTGGGACCAGGATTCTCAAATAAGCCAGCTGACTACTTTAAGTTTGAACTATGATCCCCAGTCTTTGAGATGTAGAAATAGTGAGTTAATGTTCATGAATTTTTCAATTAGAAGAGGGAGTACTGAGAGCTTAACATGAGTAGTCTGTCTCCAGGACACAGATATTTTGGTTTCCATATTATGTGCCTCCTTTAGCTGAACAAAGACACTGTATTTTAACATACCTTGCATTCACGTACAAGAATGTATATGACATTATACTGCTGGTTATATTTTAAATGATTTATATTACCATAAATATGCATATTGTGGTTTCCACATATTGTACATCTGGTGATAAATTTTCAAGAACTTTTGACTCTGTAGTGTAAATCAAGTTAAGGTAATCCAGGTCCCATCATATATCCTAGTCTATATTTAGTTTGTATGTCAGGCTTTTCATATTCTCATCTTTTATAAATATATTAAAATTACAAGGCATATTTACTGTTTTCTCTCCCTAAGACTTTGCTCAGCTCTTCACTGAAGGGCTTATGTAATTTGCTAATAAAATTCTCACTTCTATGAAAAAGATAACCACTTTTCTGCTTTCTTTTCCTTTTCGATATTCTGAAACATTTTATATCTGTAATATATATTGAACCATAATATATTTTTCTTTGAGTATAATATTAAGGATGCTAGGGCTTCACCAAAAAGAAAAATTGCCTGGGAAGTAGATGACATGGGGTTAGGGGTGTCAAAGGTAGGACCAGTTAGAAAAACAAAGAAGAGTTCAGAAAATGTGCTAGAAAGCAAATGCTAAAGGGCTTAGTTGACCTGCTACAAAACAAGGAGTTTCCCTAAAATTGGACAAATTCATGAAAGATCCCGTTAAATGGATGAGTTTTGGGTGGTGAGGCAATGTAGATTAGCCACATTCTAGTTGAATTTTTCTTAGTCATATTTTGTTTATTTATTTATATTATTAGTGATAATATCAATTATAGATTTTTGAAACTTTGAGGAGTTTTTCCATACATGTAAAAAATGTTTGAAGTTATGTTATCTTAATGAAGCCAATGACAACAATCAGAAATGTCATATTTAGGAGGTGTTTGTGATAAATTCACTGTAAGGAAAAAAAATCAGGCTTTGACTCAAAAATGCAACTTATATCAGTACCATTGCAAAAGGATTGGAGAGAGATGTGTTGATAATTGTTCACAGTGGTGTCCAAGTTATTAGGCGACAAAGGGCAATCAGAAGATAGAAAGATCAACTGTCAGTCTACATGTAGAAGATTGCAAATTGATCCAGTCCTAACTCCCTGCACAAAACTCAAGTCCAAGTGGATCATGGACCTTCAAATAAAACCAGATACACTGAATCTAATAGAAGAGAAAGTAGGGAAGAGTCTCGAACACTTGGGCACAGGGGAAATGTTCTTGAACAGAATACCAATGGCCTGTGCTCTAAAGTCAAGAATTGACAGATGGGACCTCATAAAATTACAAAGCTTCTGTAAGGCAAAGGACACTGTAATTAGGGCAAAATGGCAACCAACAGATTGGGAAAAATTCTTTACCAATCCTAAGTCCGATAGAGGGCTAATATCCAATGTATACAATGAACTCAAGAAGCTAGACTCCAGAGATACAAATAACCTTATCAAAAAATGGTGAACAGAGCTAAACAGAGAATTCTCAACTGAGGAAACACAAATGGCTGAGAAGCACCTAAAGAAATGTTCAACATCCTTAGTCATCAGGGAAATGCAAATCAAAACAACCCTGAGATTCCACCTCACATCAGTCAGAATAGCTAAGATCAAAAACTCAGGTGACAGCAGAAGTTGGAGAGGATGTGGAGAAAGAGGAACACTCCTCCATTGCTGGTGGGAATGCAAATTGATACAACCTCTCTGGAAATCAGTTTGGCGGACCCTCAGAAAATTGGACATAATACTACCTGAGGACATGTTCCACTATGTTCATAGCAGCCATATTTATAATAGCCAGAAGCTGGAAACAACCCAGATGTCCCTCCACAGAGGAATGGATACAGAAAATGTGGTACATTTACACAATGGAATACTACTCAGCTATTAAAAACAATGACTTCATGAAATTCGTAGACAAATGGATGGATCTTGAAAACATCATTCGGAGCCAGGTAACACAGTCACAAAAGAATGAACATGGTATGTACTCACTGTTAAGTGGTTATTAGCCTAAAAGTTTGAAATACCCAAGAGTCACTTCGCAGGAACAGTAGTACTGAATACGAGGTCCCAGATGGAGGGCTTGGAGAAAAGACTGAAGGAGCTGAGGGAGTGTGCAGCCCCAGGGAGGTAGCAACACTGGCAACTGGCCTGACCCCCCCATATTTCTGGAGACTGATCCACCAACTAAAGAATACACATGGAGGGATCCATAGTGCTGGCCACAAAGACTGAAGAGGAGGGTCTTGTTACCCGTCAGGGGGAGGAGAGGCCCTTGGGCCTGAGTGTGTTATATCCCCCAATATAGGAGAATGTCAAGGAGGGAAGACAGAGTGGGTAGGGGGTGGGGTGGGGAGGTGGGTTGCAGAATATCCCCATAGAGGCAGGGGGAGGGCGGAGGGAATGGGGAGGTTCCAAAGGGGAGATCTGGAAAGGGGGAAACATTTGAAATGTAAATAAAATATCAAAAGAAAAAATAAATAAATAAATAAAAAGAAGATAGAAAGAGATGGTTGAAATTACATGTCCACAACAAATATATATTAATATTGTCTGTATTGTTGACTTTGTAGGTTTGAATTAGAAGACTGAGGTAGCAGGTTGTAGAGGATAAGAGAGTGGAGAAAACAGAAAACAAGGTCTTGAAAGTTAGGATCAAACAGAAAAGGCTTTTCCTGGTCCCCGTGTACAGAGGTCCTGTTATTAAAAGGTGTAGTTGCATTATTGAACATGTTAAAATGGTGTTTACAACAATCTTTATGAGTATGCTGGGTTTGATGTTTGGTTGAGATATATAATGACTGTGTAACCTGGTAAGTATATTTATTTAAACATTTTAATCCAATGTCTGCAAATTTAGTTTTGCATGTGAGTGAATATAAATTCTGAGGGGATAAGATGGAATGCAATCATTGTAGAGAACCGAAACTACTGTGCATTTAAATTGAATTCTTTTATTTTAAATATTCACATTACAGCAGTGCATTAGGCCCAAATAGAACATAATTATTTATACATTCACTAGCTCCAGTGTTAAATCAGTGAGGTATTTACATTGAATACAGTAAATGTGACGTAAGGAGTAGACTTCTTGCAAACAGGATCAAATTCATTATGTATTTACCTCTGCTTGGAAATCATTGTTCAGATTGTTAAAATCATTAATTGCTAAACAAAATTTCACAAAGCTGTAGTAGTCACATCATATATTTATAAGCCTGAAAAGACAATGATGAACATCTGGTGTTATAGCATATTTTAAGGGATGAAAATTTCAAATGGCATCTCCACTTTAATTTATGGAAAGTACATTTTTTTCAAATACCTGAAAGTACAGATTTCTTATATCTTATCTTTCATGGCTTATTAAAACATTGGCTTAGCTGCCACAAAGTGTTGTTATTTACAGGTTAATTAAATGAAGGGGTACATGCAATATCAAACTGGGAGCCCAGATCAGATGTTTGCTGAGTGTTACACACCTACTTTATCATGAATGGTGCAATTCTTTCACACACCTACAATGTCATGAATGGTGCATTAATTCTTTATGCTGCTCCCACCTATGATATCACAGCTGCTGTAGTGGCTCTCTCCAAGGCAGTGTGCAGGCTGCTCATCATCTGAATGAATACTTTATTTTTAGATTGCAGCAAGACCCAGCTTCAGGACTGTGACTTGAAATAGTAACTAGAATCAACTCTCTTAGCATTGTATTAACTTATTGGATGTTGTTAAAAAATTAGACTTGAAAGAAGCAATTTTCTATAAATAAAAACATAAACAAATTACTATGATTTCTATTGCTTTCATAACATCAGAGTGAAATCACCTTCTAACATTACAAATGTTTATACTGGTGATTCAAATAACTGACTGAAAGCTATGTTGTGCCCATTATCTGTTACAATAAATGAATTATTGTCTGGAGAAGGAACAGTTTGTCAACATACATTATCTGTTTGAAATTAGAGCTTTCAAAAACACAAGTATATTTCTCAAACAAACAAAATGCCTAGGCATATCTTTTCCAGAATGGAATGAGTTTTACTTCAAATATTGCTGTGAGTTATCAGCATGTAAAGCAAGTCTCTGTTGCCAAAATTCATATTCTTTACATATTTTTCAAATTACTAAGAAACAAAAGAGTGGGTATATCCCTCCAACTTTGCTGTACTAATTGGCAGTCTACACAGTCTGAATAGTCTGTTATTGTTTAGTTTAGTGTAATGCAGGTCTGACTTGATGTTCCTCCCTTTTGGCAGTAGTACTGACTTTGGCAGTGTTTCAAAAACCGTAAGATCTTCTTAATTATACAAAAAGATGCCAGAATATTATGTTCATATAATGAAATGTGTAAAATGATCTTTCCACATCTTCATGCTTTGTAACAGTAAGTTGCTGTGCAGTCACTTGTAAGATTTATCAGCAATTCTTTTATCTGTTATAGTTTACTGCCAACAACTCCGAGAAAAAGTTTTCTGAGAAAAGTTACAACATAATGTAAAGAAGAAAAATGAAAGCAGAACAGTATTGCACCTTGGCTCACTGGCTCATCAGCACTAAAAATCACATATCACTTTGTAGATATAAGAAAAGGACTCTTGAAAGTATGTGAACCATGCACACAGATTAAGACAAAGCTTGCATATAAGGTGGCAGTAGAAAAATATGCCACCGGAGCTGTATGATTCATTATAGCATGCATTTTTTCACTGACAAACACACTCTTCCTACTGTCATATAATATTTAACATCTTATTTCAAACATGCATTGGCTACTAAAATAAGATTTTAAAGAAAAACTGATGTCTGGTATAAAATAATCATGTTTTTTCAAGTGTGGAAAAATACTCTACAAAAAAATAAGTAGAAAAGTGATTTCTGGTCAATGTATGAGTTTATCTATAAAACCCCAGATGACTAATTAGTGTGCTTACAATAACCCTGTTGGATCTGCATCATAACAACACATCCAGGGAACGTTAATGGTATTAAACAACTGTTACAATGCAATGAAACACTTATAAGAAATAACATGAATCTATGAACTGTACATTTGGCATTAGATTTCAGAGTATTTTAGTTTGCCTGAACAAAGTAATATCATAGTGCAAATTACAATACTAAAATATTCAATTGCTTTCAAAGTAGTTTATGAATTATTGATCATTTCAATTCACATATTGGAAGAATTGGCACATTTTGTTTCAGTATGATTGCTTTGCCCTCAATTCCTCTAATATAAAATCCTTTATGAAAATTACATATTCTACTCAGGACAAGCATTGGTCGGCCTGTATGTCAGCCTTGAATGGAATCAAGATGGCAGGTATATTCTCTGTTCTTCCTTTGTGATATTTCATTACAACTATCTTCTTTAGCAGCACTTAAGTCAGTATGCCAATGTCACCCTAACCCTTTCCTACCATTTGTTGAACAAAGCTACCTAGAAAAGAACATGGAGGGAAAGTACAGGATATACAGCAGTCCATATACTTACACCATGATTTCAGATCAAGGCCAATATTCATGAAGACTTTCTTAGGTAGATCTAATATACAGTCTATCACCTTTAGATAACAGATGAGAAATCCATGGCTCAGAAATGCTATCAAATTACACTATAGGTGCTGAAAGCTAAAAGGACAGACTTTTATCATGAGTCTATTTCACATTTTCTTGTTTGTTCTTGATGCTTTCTTCTTTCTGAATCTTGGTAAACCTGGGTCTACATTTAGACTTTAAGCTCTTTATCATGTATCTTTAAAAAGCACTTCTTTATCCCATGCTGGTATAAATGCAAAATAAGCCTCATTACTACTGAGAAGATAATTGGATTTTTAAAGTATATTCAACATACTTTTGTCTTACCTCCATTCTTGCTCTGATTTTTAAAGAATCTACAAAAATATATTTTTTTTTACATTGTCATATTCTGCAATCCCTGACTCCTATCATACTTGATTTTAAGGGCTAGAAAGAGAAAATGAGGAAAAACATAATCCTAGTCCCTTGGTAATTTTATAAAAAGCATACCATTAGAATCTCTGATAGATCACGCTTCCTTACAATGTAGATAGCTTTCAGTTTTATGTACACAATTGGGTAGTCTTGACTTGGGTCTCATATGGTCCATGGAGATACGTAATATGTGAACCCACATGAGCATAACTTTGCTGTTCTTACATTGAGCAGAATGGCGTCTCTAAGATTGTCTCAAACATGGGCTGAAGAGAGTTTATGGGACCACTCTGAGATGAGGGATACATTGTAATCTGCTCCTGTTTCTTACATCAGTAGTAGTACTGGGTCTTGGATGTTAACTGAGTCTTTGCAAACCATTTTTCCCAAGTCTGATTGTTTAGCTGCTACACCCTCATTAACCAAGTGGAATGTGGGCCTGTGTAGAAAAATTAACATGCTTCTACAACTTTTGATGGTATAGAAATCACCTGTAAAACAGTTTTTCCAGTAAAATTTCTATGTTTTCCACAACGAAACTCCAAGTCTATTATTTCACGTCCTTTACATCTTCAACTAATTTAAAAGTATTTGGTTGTCTGAGAATTCAATTAACCAATTTCAGTTTTTGAAGTTTTGTAATGTTATAATAAAAATATGAAATTTCTAGCATCTTTTAAAGAAACATAATTAAAAATAATTAATAAGCCATTTTAATTATTACTCTTTTTTACATGTGGAAATTTTTCTTAAGTGTTTCTTTTTTGGGCCATTCAACCAAAAATTTTATCTATGCACAATTAGATTGTTCATGTCAAAACCTTATTTATCTTAGAATTCGTGGAGTCTTAATCACAGCCTCCTAAGTTTATTTGATTTCTGCATCACTGAACAAATTAATTTCTGTTTAATGAGTTCATTTCTTCACATTTTGACCTCTTCCTTAAAAAGAAAGTCTTTAGGAAAGGTAAAGGAAGACTCAGTTCTCTTGTAATCTACCCTGAGCCAGTTCTGTGCCTAAGCCAACAGTTGATGTGAAATATTTAGTCAGGTTGATGGATATTTCTATGAGCAATTTCCTCACCAGAAAATGATTTTTGAGAATCTTTCTGCTATTCTATTCATGGACTTCAGCTGTATGAACTGCTAACAAGCTAAATTAATATTAATTTACTGATTTCTCATAACAGTGAAGAAAGATTAGGTCTGCTTATTTTAGGAAATGCTCTATGTGGTTAGTGAGGTGATCATTGTCTATATTTCGCTGCCACCACCCCCACATGCCTCCCAGTACTTTCTAATTTCAGTAGATGTTATTGCATGCTTCATCACTACGTTTGTGCATATCCCTTCTAGTGAGGATTAGCCCTTCTGATTTCAGTAATGTCAATGCAATCTTCCACACTATGTTTATTTATTTCTCTTCTATTGAGTATTCACCCTTTGGCTTGTTTAAATTTTCAACAATTCTTATGAGTTGAGCTGCCAACCTAACATCAATAGATGTTAGAGCTGAAATTTTTTATATATTCTAGATTTCTCTTATTCTTTTTTTAACATCTGAAGGCATATCTCATTGGTAGAACAAATCACAGAATACACATACATATAATTGTCTAATGTTTTAGAGATGCATTCATTTGTTTTCAAAATAGGCTACCCCTACTATACACATACAAATCATGATAACAATAGAGATGAGATCAGGCACAGAGAGTGAGCTAGTGAGTGAATAGCTCATATTTAATACTGAATTCATGATTGTAGACAGTCTAAAGTATTGTAACATGTTGCTATATCCTACCTATCAATTAAGCTTCTGAGACCTAGGAGAGTGATTGGTCAAGTATATACAATTTTGATGGCTACTAGTTATCCTAATAATGATCTACCTTTGTTTTGTACTTAAAATCGAAAAAAATGCATTTAAAATCTAAGGGAGATTGTGAAAAATAATTTCTAGGAGATGGTGAACATTTTGTCCTAAATCATAGCTGAAGAGCAGCACCACTGTCAAGACATAACTAAGCTTGAGGAACATCTTGGGTTTTGAAATATAATAATACCTACCAATATATTTAAGAAAATCCCAAGTGAGCTAAGGAAAGGCAAAATCTCATGTCTGTATTGTTTGAGTATAGAATTACTTCTATTTAATAAACAGGACCCAGACTTCCAAAACTAGCAAATGTTTGAATTGTCTATGGATTCATTAAAAATACAGACCTAGGTCATCATCTGTATTATAATAATCTTTCAAATGGTGTAAATAATTCTTATGCCATTGATCTAGGAAGTTCTCAAGGCAGATGTGAGTCTGAGAACCTCTGGCAGGCATAGGATAACTTTGTGGTAACACCATGGTTTCTGCCTTCTTCCTTTATTGTTCTTGTTTTTTGTTTTGTTCTGTTTTCTTACTTGAAAATGTTCCAAATACAAATGTCAGTATTATTAATAAATATTTCTGCAAATTCTAGATTACATGACTTAGGAACAGTGCCTTGAGTAATGTTTTATAAAATTAGTGGTATGGAATTTACTTTTAAATGAAAATATATACAAAGTATGCTAAATGAATGAAAATAAATTAACCTTGAGTTAAAAGAATAAATTTTCTAAATATAGTCAATCTTATACACTCAAGCTATATATCCCTTTTGATGAAGGAACTCATGTGTTTCCACTGAATTCCTAATTTTTGCATCAATAAATAGTTTTAGATTACTATAGTAAGAATGTGGATTGTATAGAAAAATCTGAAATGTTTTAGAATAGGTTTCAATATATGGTTATTTTTCTACAGGTAACTTAAGTGTAAGAAACCGTACGTTACAAAGGACGGAAGAGGAAAAAAATGTAAAGGAGAAAGACTAGTTAATTGAGCACTTTCTATATAAAGAACCAAGATTATGTTCTCTGTTGTCCTAGAGAAAAGAAAGGGAATTATATTTGAGTATTAACTTCCAAGAATATGTTTTGGTGGGCAAGGAAATTTGAAACTCAAATTTATGCACGTGTCAATTTAGGCCTCATATTATAAAGCATTGGTGCTGAAGGAATTCTTACTAATACAGTCATCCAGAGAGGTCAAGTGAGTTTCTCAAGGCTTCAATTTGTTGCAATGATAGCCTAGGGTAGAATTACTCACATTTCTAGTTTAACAGTGTGTCTACCATTTAGACTCTATTAACTGCTTATGAATATAGATGGATTGAATATGAATTACAAAGGATAGTACTTTGGATAGTAGCAGAGTTTAGTCATTTTCAAAGTGCCATAAAGTCTCCAGAGGAGAGATGCCCACAAGCAAAATCCACCTGATTGACTGGTGTTTGCAGTACTTTCACGATACAACAAGTCCAATTGGCAAAAATGAAGGGTAAACTTGTTTCTCTCCCAATAGTTTGATAATACACATTTGCCTATCATAGTGCTTCATTTTGTATTCTCCTTACATACTGATTTCATTTCTATTAGATAAACAGTTGGTGAATGGTTAATATTAAAATAGAATGCCAACAAGTTCCAAATCTACTTTAATCTTTCATATCATTTATTTCTTTGGGTTTTTAAAAACATGCGATAAGAAGGACTTAAACTGTCTGTTCTCTGTATCTGGGAGCAATTTTAACAGAAAAGATTATCCTCATTTTGGATGAAGAAGCTGGTATTTTGACTTCATTAAAAGTATTTTTCATGTCCACTAATTTCATTGATGTAACTATTTTCTAGGTATCCATTAATAACCCCTTCTGCATGTAGAAATGCTTATCCTTTAGCTTCTAAAATCTCATATATCTAGACCTTGATTACAATTTTTAACAACCCCTCTCTCTTGAGATTAGGGTTGAAGGGAGCTGACATCATCAAGCACAAAATAAAAATTTGGAGAGCTAAAATGTTTTAAAATGTTAATTCTCTCTTTCTTGGTGAGTAACAGCCATGAAATCTACCCTAAAAAAAGTTCAAAAAAAAATAAATCTAAGTAGCTTATTTTCTGATTTTATTCCTTCTTTATTTAACCCCCAACTAAAGGCAAGAGTTTAAAGACTAAGCAAATAATTCCTTAAGTATTTTGTTCATTTACACAACAGTTCAAGCTTTGTACACTCTAGGACTGAGCTTTTCACAGTAAATATGAATCTTGTAAGCTGTTACTGATTTCCCGCTAAGATTATTTTTTATACTTTCTACTTTATCAGGTCATGGCTGTCCTAAAATATATGGCTATCAGGATCTTCGTTCTTTAAAATACAATACAGCTAAATAGATAAGCCAGTAAATTTCTCTTCAGTAAGGCTTAAAATAATTATTTTTGTATTCCTATTAATAAAGCCTCCTAAAATTATCAATTAATTACTCAGAGCACTGGTAATAATGATTTTCTGCCCTTTTAGGTGAAAACTTGTTTATGACCTTTTTAGAGCAGTCGTTGATCTATCTCTAGGCATATTATCTGCTTTTATTATACCAGCAGCAAGCCAGTTTGGTTAAATCAGTCCATCTTTCATAAGAGTCATCCTTATAAAAAAGTGTGAGTCACAGGATTTATTAACAGAGCAGCCAATAGCATGTCTTTTCAGTGGTTATTTCTCAGTTACACATAGTGAAGCTCATCCCTTCTGCTAAAGTTCAACAGCTTAAACAATAATATTGGAAAGAGTGTCAACATCTCAAAGTTCTGTCTAATATATATTCAAAAGCTGAAGTCCTTCCAAAACATACCATCCTACAGGCACTAAATAATGCCAGGTGATATTCACATTTATAGGAATTGAGATATATTTGTGCAATAAGGTATGGACAGGGCAGAAAGAAACATGATACATAGCAGTAGGATCCTTAAATACTAATCTCTATTATCACTACATGCCTGTCTCTCAACATATCAGGAATAAATATGTCATAAATAAGTAACTAGTTAGCTCATAGAAAGGAAGAAGAGTTTGACTTGTGAATATTGTTGTATATTCTTCTAGTTATAAAGCTGGCTCATTAACTGTGGACTTGAAAATCAGATGTTCTGTGGCTTGGCATCAGGCTCTCAATATACAGATGCACCTGTGGAATCCTTGATACCTTGGCTTGGCTTGTACTATTGGCATTTATTGTACTCCCAGTCCAAGAATGAGCTCAGATTCATAGTCAGCAAAAGAGGTAACTGCCTTCAGGTCTCTTAGCACCCAGCTTAGCAAAGGTGGATGAAAGCAATCAAATACTTTCCAGCTTTCAGTGAAAGCAAATTCTAAACTTAGCAATGGTCTTTACGATTTATGGATCAAAAAAAATAACAAGAACATGCATAAATTTGACTTTTAAACAAATAAATATATGATTAAAGCCTTTAGGAAAGTATGTAATATTTCTTGATATACATGTAAAAATGATGTAAGGAAAAAAGAGAAAATCATGTTGGGTCAAACGGGTAGAAAAAGCTTGCCACTCTAACACCTGTTGAGTAGGTAAACAATGGGGTATATTTACTAGTATTGTTTAGCATTTTTTTTTCACAAATCATACAATCTCCATTGAGAGTGGTCGATGCAAATTATAGGAGGTTTTATTTCACAAGCCCTGCAGCAACAACACGTTTTCATCTTTACTTCTGTGGCAGTTTGAGATTGACAATATTACCTGTGTAACCATGTCTAAAAAAAAAAAAAAAAAAAAAATGGGATCAAGGTCTTCTTTGCTCAAATGTATCCCACGCTAAGGGAGCTTATCTCTCATCGAGCACACACTTCCTGCTTATTAAACTGAAATGCATCTTTTCTATAGGTAAGAAGAATTAGCCTGAGTTCTGTTAATTGCAATACATAATAGAAAAATATAAAGAGCCACAAAAGATCCAAATAGATATCATCAGAACATTATTTTTTCTATAGGTTTTGAACAGATTAGAACATAGGCTTTAGAAATCCTTTGAAGAAACATTTTCTGTAAGAGTCTTCAGTATCTTTTTTTTCCCCTAATCTACTGTATTTGCATATGCCCATTTCTCTCCTCTACACTTAGAGAAGAGAATTTTGCAGGCAGATGAAAGTTCAAAGATAACATGCTCCCAAATTCAGTGCAGTAAAGCCCTGTATATAATGGTAACATATGCTATGTATGGATAATCATTTAAATGGTATAAAAGAGATAATTTTCAATTAATAGCTCTTGGCTAGAACTGTTCTTTTATCAAAAACAAAAATGTACTCATGAGTTTTTTAATACTGATAATTAATTTATTTTCAACAAATACATATTGAAATCGTACTCTGTGTCAGCACTGTGTATTCCCCGTAGGTTCCCACTTTATTGTGTTTTGTGACATATTTGACCAATTGGTAAAAATTTTAAGGTCTTTTAAATGATCAGGTAGATCTTTCAAGTTTTATTTCTTTTTATTACCAAATATGGTAAAATAAAACCTAAGTATGGATGCTTTGGAAAAAGTATTTCAAATGAATGAAGTAATTAAAGTTCTATAAATGGTATAATTTATATGTTTATTTGTATTCGCAGATACCATTTTTATTGTTATAAAAGGGAATTATTTATTTTTAAAATAATGATTATCCTCATGATTTGAAAGGGAACTATCATAAGATTCTCTTAGATATAATTAGGCACTAAAAACACAAAACAAACAAACAAAAATTATTCCCAAACCACATAAATTATAACTCTGAAAATTCTTGTTTTGTTTTTCTTAAAATATTGAGAATCTGCATTTGTAAAACAACTTTAAAAAAATGAATGTGAAGCCCTAATAACATCTCTGCCTCATACCTTTCTTATTCTCTGCATCAAT
>JADRCH010000077.1:157248-269417 GCA_019843965.1 Rhynchomys soricoides | reverse complement strand
AGCCCACCTTCACTGCATCAATTAGCCCACCTTCACTGCATCAATTAGCCCACCTTCACGGCATCAATTAGCCCACCTTCACGACTGTGGTAAAAACTGTATCAATCGTCAGTACTGTTCAGCTTTGAAGTCAAAGAGATTAAGAGTTAAGTGATTCAATAATTCTTCTTTGTTAGCATCATACAAGCTAGAACCTAAGCTTTATTATACTTGGCAGTCTTTAGGCTATGTATTTTCATTTCCCCAATAGATTAAAGATCTGATTGATGTAGAAACAAATCATAAACTTACTTCACAGTCAACTATAAAATGTAAAAATGGAATGTTTACAAATGAGAGTGACAAATAAATTATTTCCAATGCTCATTATCACATATATACAGGATAATTTAAAACCAAATTGACAGATTGCTAATTCTGGTCTCTTAAAATTTTCATCAAAATACACATGGTCCTCAAGGGAAGGCTGGAAAAATTAAACTGTGACCCAAATGCAGCATGTTCCTCCTTATCCTGAAAACTTCAGTGATGTCTCATTAATCTATTTCCCTGTGACAACGATGGACCCTTTAATTCCAAAACCATTTCTCTAAATTACCAACAGACTTATATTCTTTATGCCTTTTGACATGATCGCATGCCAGGCAAGCGTGCGATTCCCAAAACCGTGGGAGGTTTACAGTGAAATCCTTCCTCCAGTTAAAGTAACTAAGGTACAACTTATTGTTTTTGTCAACTTCCTTCAGATATTTTGCCAAATCACTGGGAGAGTTAAAATCTTCCACATGAATGAATGAATCAGCTGGAATGTAATTCTCATAGTTTTCCCTAGATGGTCCCAGGACAACAGGTACTGAACCAGCCAATAACGCATTGTAGAGCTTTTCTGTGATGTAATCTTTGTGAATTGAGTTTTCAAAGGAAAGATAAAATTTACAAGTAGATATGGTGGGAATCAGATTTTTATCATTCACATATTCTCCAAATGCTTGCCCATAGGTGTGGATTTCAATACTCTTGCTAAGCTCGTTGTAGTACTTGACCCTGGCATGCTCAGGGTTCCAGTTACTCACAACCCAGCACACTAGCTTCTCTTTGCTTGGCAATTCAAACACAAAGGGATTTGTGCTCACCGTCAAGAAGCCATAAGGCACTTGTATATCTGAATCACGGCGATACGTTAGAGTCAGGTTGAACAAGTGCTCAATGCCACTCTTTTGGGGGGTATGAGTGGGTGACTCTAAGTTCATCCAAATCCATTTCTGAAAGGGTGGCCTAGCCTGCTGAGGTAAGTTAGTTAGATCCCAGCTGATGTCTCGGTGGTGTATGAGGACCGCGTGGGATTTGTTGTACAATGAGCGGTCTGTCGTGAGATGGCATCCTTGTATATTGAACATTGCTTGGCAGGATGTAAGGTCAAAGGTCTGTCCAAATGGCCATACCCAAACCAGAATAGTAGTTTCATTAAAATAATCAGTTTTCGTGGGGAAGAAATTTTTCATTTTCAGCACAGAACTTGCAGATTCCATGGGACTGAATACCCAGCTGTTGGTGGGCTTGATGTAAATAAGCAGACATGCCACGAAGCAGCCCAGGATAATGCAGACGATTAGAAATGGGCGAAGAATGCCTTTGGATGTTGATGTCATAATTTTTCCTGCGGAAGAGAGAAAAATAGAAGAAGGTAAGTTTAGAAACAAAAAAGGAAATTGTAAATACAATGTAAGAGAAATAGTAAGACTATTTTAATCATGAAACCAACTATAATTTCTTTTCAGTTTTAACAGTCACTGTGAGAAACTGGCTTCATTTAGACCCAAAGTGACTTTAAATGGGAGTTTCCCAGAGACTCTGGCCTAGAAAGAATAAACCAGAATTCACTCTCAGTTCACATCTTTGAGTTAGGCTAACCACTTCTTCAAGATCCTTTATATCTATTCTGTTTTCTTTAGAAAAAAAGCCAACAAAACAGAGTGCTATAATTAAAACCCATGACTAAATTTATCACTGAATTGCTGCTCTATAAGATTTGTAAGCACTTGACTTATTTGCTTGTTCACAACTATGTTTGAAAACTTTCTATGAAATAGGGATCACATGAAGTTGAACGGGTGGTCAGAACGATTTTGGAGGCATTAGAGAATGGAAAACAATATGGTAAAATATTCTGCTTAAAATTCTCAAGGAATAAATAAAAAATTTACAAAAGATTGTAACATACTCTGATCGTCAGAATGAAGTTAATTGAATATTAATATTTTCAAAAAGTTAATAATTTTTCTTAGAAAACATTTATTTTATGATTTATATATAAATGCATTGATACAGTCATGTGAGGAAAAATATAACCTTTGACTTGATGTCTCCCTTTTGTAAATAACCTCATTGATAAATCTCCTGATATATTTATTAATGAATACATTTCACATTTATCTGATAATTTTGTTTCAATAAATGGAGATTGTTGTGACGCTCTTAGAAACAAAATAATTTTAGAAAACAGAAAATTAAGGATAAGTTTTTAAATCACTATATGAAGCAAACTATAATCTTGTTTGAAATATATCAGAGAAGATATTTTAAAAGGCCAGTTTCACTTAAAATTACAGACCAAAATTACCAAATGTAGCAAAAATAGGTTTGTAAATATATCAGAATGCCAATCCAGAATACGTTTATGAACATCTAGTTACATGGAATCCTGTAGATAAATCATAGAGTCAGCACACATTTAACAGTTTGGAGAAATTCTGATGAAAGTCATGCTAAACTATGTTAAAGTGCTCTCCTGTGATATAACAATCAGTGCTGCTAGCTGTATATGACCAGGTTACAGTGACAGCAGGCACCGTTCAATAATTGCTGTTTTGCCAATCCTAGTAGAGCTGCTGTGGAGAAGGCCATTTGTCATCCTTTCTTCAGAGATGAGCAAATGGGGGCAGAGATACATCCAATGAGTAACCAGCTTATCCACTGACCTGCTATCTACAGTCAACACCAGGCAAATGATACACCCAGAATCTGTTTCTATGTTTATATTGGGTTTCATTGTCTTGATTTCTCTGGCATCTATCCCTTTTAACTGAGGGCTGTTTATTAACATTTTAAATGGTGATTGGGTTCTCTTACCAAACAATACCTCACACATTGTGCTTATTATTACCAGATATTGATCTGAGACTTTTTTCTCGATCATACACATCAGCACATGTATTACTTCGTATTACCATTTTACTAAAAAGAAAAATAACTGAGGCACAAAATGACTAATAAGCAGCTTGCCCAAGGTTAGTCAGCCAAGAAGTTGCAGCACATGCTTTCTAATGCAGGTTGTGGCTGCATGGTATGAACACTTGATGACTGTGTTTTATGATCTGTTATGCTCACTGCAGGCAGAACTTGCAAGCAGTATAGTGATATTTTCTTTCTTCACTGACATACCATTACCATCTGGGCAGAGTAGGTGCTTAGTACGTGTTCCTTGTGTCGTGTGAATGACTGAGTGAATGACAGAGCCTCAGAGAAGCATAAGGTCCTGTGTCAGGAACTGCAAACACAAAATATGAACCAAGAATAAATTTGTGTTTGCTTTATCTATGAGCTTAGGATGTGCTCATGTAGACAATGAAAAACAGTGGAGATGATAGAAAATATCTGGGTACAGTTGAGCTTTTGGTTTTCCTCTTGTTCCAAAGTTAGTATGGATGCAGTCAATTTTAGCCACTCTTTCTTTCCCATTCTCTCTCTTTCCCTCCCCTCTCCCTCCTTTCTTTCTGTCTCTTTCTCTCTCTTTCATTCATTCTTTCTTTCTTTCTTTCTTCCCCTTGTTTGCCTCAGTTAAATGTAAAGGACTTTTGGTCCTTAGGCAGAAAGAAATGTTGCTTTTGTTCTGTGTTCAATTTTCCTGTTTCCTGGCATTTTGTCTTGCTGAATCTTCTCTTTACATGTTCTACTTCTGATTCTTCATTGCTGCCAAGGTTAATTACTAAACAATGGGACAGTTATTCAATGGCCCTTACTATGCCCAGAAATTGTCAGGAATGTTTGCTTTCTAGAGCCAAGTTGACATTTCTCTGACAGGAACCATTTCACTTATTCCTCATAACAGAAATTCGGGTGAAAACTCAACATGTTTTGATCTATCAATCACTCCAACCTATTTATTTTTTAAGCCCCTAAGCAGAGATGCTATATACCTCTCTCCAATGACAGCAATGAATGTGTAGAAAAAGGGGAATTGTACCATAAATAGAATAATCAAAACTGTTCAGTTATTCTAAATGGCCTTATAGAGTGCAAGAGATGACAAAGACTTAAGCTTTAAGGAAAAGAACAGAATCCTTGGTAAAAATAATGCTTGCTCAGATTTGGTACAGGAAAATATTGTGTATTGAGAAACTACTCCTATTTTTCAGTATTTTCTAATTCATGGTTTGAAAAAAATGAAAGAAAACTTTAAAATACAAAACATTTAGAACTATGATTTGCAAATGATAGATTCATGCCCAGGTACTTGTGAGAGAAATGAGAAACTCAGGAAAATGGGAAGATTCTTCAGAGACTAGTGAGTCTCCTGTAAGTCTCTGTCCATGTGTTGTTCAGGTTATTTTTAAAGCTAGTATTCATCCTTATTTTAAAAATGAAATAACATTAAGTAAACTATAAAAGAGAATTCAATAATTGGCTAAAACTGTGTGATAAAGCCAGCCTCCTGGGTTGTAGCTCACCCATTGGCCATTATCTCCATGTGCTGGCTACTGCAGTTTACTGCCTCTCCCACATTACATAGTGATGTAAAGTTGGAAGACAGAACCAGTCAGATCAATAGAAGTCCTTCACTCTACAAGGTTTATTATCACTATGTAGCTGTAGTTACTTTACAGTGTGTGCGTGTGTGCATGTGTGTGCATGTGTTACAACTTTTTATCCTTGGTTAAAAGAATAAAGTTGATGAAATCAAATCAAAAAGTCAAGAGTAAATTACTGGGAAATTAATGGTATGCTAAGTTATAAATAGTTTTAAAACAAATGATCCTTTGACTTAATCTTTCTGAAATAAAGCTTGTAAAATGTAATGATTATCAATTTGTTATTATTCTATTAATCTATAATTGATTAAGATTTAGTGTTCTTAGCCAAAACTCGTGCAATAGTAGGTCTTTTCTGTAGATTACTGTCATTTGTAGTTAACTACCCATCCATATAAACTTCTGTAAATTTTGAAATATAACTCATTAACTATTATATATATATATTATATATATATATATATAATTTCTAATATATAATATATGGAATATAATTAGGTTTTTACAGTTTATGGAAACTTCCTTTTTAAGGAACATTATTCTAAATGTTTGTTGGTTTTAACTATGGATAAAACTCTTGTCTCCTCCTTTCTGCCCTCCTTTCCTCTCTTCGCCTCTCCTCTCCTCCTCTCTTCTCTGTTCTCCTCCTCCTCCTCCTCCTCCTCCTCCTCCTCCTCCTCCTCCTCCTTCTTCTTCTCTCTCTCTCTCTCTCTCTCTCTCTCTCTCTCTCTCTCTCTCTGTCTCCATACATTGAATAATCCAAGCCCTTGTGCCTGCTGTGTTCTTTAGCTGGTTCCTGGTTTCATATTGGATAATTAACTTTCCTGGGAAAACTTGTAGGGACTATAGAAAAACCTCTTGTCTTTCTTTCCACAAACAGTGCTGATCAGGGAGTCAGATGGATCATGGAAAGTTCTGGGTCTGAAGATGACAATGGGGCTCCCCGGTGAGTTCTGGATTAACAGAGTTACTCTGGGCTCTTCTTTCTTTGCTATTCTTTCGTTCAAGAGCTGTACTGTAACCTCTAACAGCGTCACCTGTGTTCTATTAGTTATATAATTGTTTTATTGCTTGAAGTAGACAAACCCAAGCAAAAGGTACAGAACAAGCTGCACTCTAAATAATCAGAGAAAACAATTTATATAAACTAATCTTTAAACCAATTCTTTTCTTTTTCCCTCAAGATGCAAAGTGTATTTCTTGAACCCTTCAAAAATATACAATTTTTCTGATTAAAAATGTGAAAAGTATAGAATATATACATTCTTAAAACTGGAATAATTATATTATTTTGTATAAATACCTTTACCACCTCCAGGTAAAGTTCAGGAACTCATCAGTTTCTAAACGGAAGCCAGTACATGCAGGGTAAGGTCAGAGAACTACTCTTCCCACGTAATCATGATCTGTTAATAGCATCACATTAGTTTGGGGTTACTTAAACTCGAAAGAATACAAACACATTTTCGTGTTTGTTTGCTTGTTTTCTTTGCAATTTTTACACCAAGAACACTTAGACATTTAAAAACAAAACAGTATTCCCTCATTCTATACTCTGTCATATACTATAAAGCTGTATATAGTCATGACTTCTTTTTCAAGGTCCTTTGAAACTTCAAATTATTGTGGGCTTTTCTCATGGACTTTGCTGGTTTCAGTTCCCACAGATCTCTACATTTGATGCTGAGCTGCATACCTCCTGTCTTGGGAGAGAAGCCATTTACTTTTTGGCAAGAAGACACTTGTTGGTTTCTGGAATGCTCTCAAATTTGTGGCTCTGACCCTCTGTCAAAGATTCTTAAGTAAAATGTCTGGTGTTTCTATGAGTAAACCTTTGTTTTGCTTCCTTGGACTCTGGGGAACTTTCTACTAATGTACTCTAGTAAGGACAGGGTTACCTGGTCTCCCCTGGGGTCACTGGTCCTTTTCCTGAGTCTTTTTCAGAATGGTTTCCATTGGAGTTCTGTCTTTAGGCAACCGAGTGAAGGGCATTTTTTTATCCTGCCCCCTTTCCTTTCTCCTTTCAGATATTTGTTTCTATTAATAAATGAGCTACCAAATGCTGTTTTTCGTGCACTATCGACTCTTTTATTTCAGTGCTTTTTATGTTCATTCCCTTTGAATTTTTGTTTTAATTCAGGGATTAACCTCTTTCTCTTTGTCCTTTCATCCAATCTGTCCTCTATCACTAGTTCTTAATCGCTGTCTTTATTCACTCCAGAAGCTCTATTTACCAGCTTGAGCTATAGTCACAGCAATCAGATTTGACACAGAGCCCAAGTGTAGTCTGGCTCATACTCCCTACGGGATGCTGTAGACAGGATCAGGGATTCCTTCATTACTTTTTTCTCCCTAGAATATGCTTTGTGGTGCCCCTGGAGACCAGCGATCTTTCATAACTGGGTTGTCAGTGTCAGCATTCACTGTGATTACTGCCAGGTCTTAGATCAGAGCATATAGTCCATGAAACATAAGGAAGCATTGTGCACACACACACACACACACACACACACACACACACACACACCTCGTTTTACTTTGGTATATTAATATTTCTTCATTGTTTAAATATGAAACTCCATTACATTCAAGTGATAAGACAGAGCAACTAGCTCAGTCAATTCTCTTTGGCAGTCCTGCAGCATTTATATCTATACCAGTCCCCCACCAAATGGTATCTTCTAGGTACTCGCTGCGTTATTTGATTCTTCGTATTATCTGATTTATCTGATTAATTCTGACTTATCTAAGTGAAACACCTGCTCTTTCTTGGGTGGAAAAGTAACATTGCTTCTAAGTCACCTACTTGGAATTCACTCTTTAAAATTTTACTTTAAATGATTTGTAAAAGCCATAAAATTGTACATGGTAACGGAATACCTACTATGTAATGATCAGGTACAACAGGTAATGTTTTAATCAGATAAAACTATTTTAAGCATATATCATTTCTTTCTGGTGAATCCTTTCGAAGCCTTCTCTTCTTTGTCATATGTCCAGTACATATTGTCGTACCTGAATGTATCACCACACTGTACCTGAACTACATATCTCTATAGTATACAGTAAGTTAATAGCTCTTAACAACTTCTATATATTTTGCAGTAACCTCTCAGCTGTGAATTAGTCTTTCCTCATCTTTCTCACTCCTTCTCCCATCTGTCTGTAGGGAGCTACCCTGAGTTTGTCTCCTTCTCGGATGTAGATGTTCCTTTAGTCTACATATATGTAAGAGCATGCATTTTTCTGTCTTTCTGCTAGCACTTACTATTAATGCTTTGAATTTATTCACAGTATTATGTATAGTCAGCAAGGCATGGTTCCAATACCAGAAAATTCATCTTTAGCATCATGATATTCAGAAAATAGCATGCAATGAGAAGCTCAGAACTAAACTCAGAAAAAAAAAAAAAGTTTCTTTCTGATCTCCTCGTCCTTCCTGACTCCATTAGCATCTTTTTTCTCCTTCAAGGCAAGGTATAGGAACTACAATTCTTTTTCTTGGAGATAAGCCGTACAAACTGGAAACCCCCTTTTCAAACCA
Organism: Rhynchomys soricoides; assembly: GCA_019843965.1. Classification (NCBI taxonomy): domain Eukaryota; kingdom Metazoa; phylum Chordata; class Mammalia; order Rodentia; family Muridae; genus Rhynchomys; species Rhynchomys soricoides. Next base: position 261,065 of record JADRCH010000077.1, on the reverse strand, counting down.
AGCTGCACTACCCTCCCAAATATTGCTTTAATATTCCTATCTTAGAACTGGTGGTAAAGAGATTCTTTGACCTACCCTGTCATTTAGTAGTTCAGAAGATCCTCATTTCAGAAGGGTTCTTGTTTTATGGTGAAGAGGGCATGCTTCAGAAGCTTAGAAGAATTTGAATAGACTGGCCTTGCAGGGTTCCAATGTAGGCTAAGCATTAGATCATAACCTCTTGTCCAGTCTGATGATGCCCATATTTCATTAAATCTATACATACGAATGGGCTCCTTATCATGGATGTCTGTACCCATTTTTAGGATTCCCTTGTTTTATACAGTCATCACTGGGCAAGAGAATTTGAACTTCAGTGTTCACTATCATCTTTCAGGATGTCTGTCTCTACAGGATCACTGGGATACAGTTAGAAATGCATATTTTCCCAACAAAGCACAAATATATGAAATTAGAAACCAGAGTGCGGAAAAGCTATTGTTCAAAGACCCCTGCAGGCAATCTGAGTGACACCTCAACCTCTAGTCATGGGGTACTTTTTGGTTCGGGCTTCTTCATTCTAATGGTATTTAAGAAGTTTAGAGTAGACATATGTGACATAAACTGGTCCTGATCATAGGGCCCTGTCAGCGTCTTTAACCTCATTTTTGCCACTTCTGCATTATTTGCATGCTCTTCCTTGCCTCTGTGGTTCACCAGTTCTTATTCTGCCTGTGAGGTGAGAGCTTCCTTCTACTTTTGAGTTACTGCTCTGCAGGCTTGGTTTCTCAGTTCTATCCGACTGTTCTTATGGAAGAGAATGCTAATAATCTTCCCCAACATACTGCATCAGTGTCCCCAAGTACATGATTTTTTTTCTAATTACTGTATCACCACATAATGTATTATGAATATGCTACAATAGAATTAATTAATTAATGATAACAGCTCAGGGACGTGAACTTAGGGCTCCATGGTCTATCACTGAGCTATATCCTCAAGTGCTCTTTTTACTTTTAAAGACAAGATCTCTTTAGATTACCCAGGCTGGCTTCACGTTCATTCTGTAGTCCAGGCATTTTGCCTCAGCCTATCAGCTAGCAGGGATCATAAACATGTGCCACCATACCTAATTTTCATTACAAATAGATTTTAATAGCTCAATGACATTTCAGTGCACATGCTTTTTTATAGCTTTCACTGATTGATTGGAGCAAGTTCACACATTTGTATATTTGGCATTGCTGCTCCTGATAACTGAAAAGTAGGCTCATAGGGTAGAGATATACCTATATTTGGCTTTCACCTGTATCTTACCATATAAGGTCATATATTTTAAAAGACATTATCATGGTGGCTCAATCCTCAGCAGGCTGGCTAAAAGGAGTTTTCAGGTATGTTCCCTTGTTTATCATTTGGCTGCCATTAATTTGCGAAATTGTATGTTCACCTCTATCCCTATTCATATTGTCTTAATATTTGGAGCCAGAGTCTTAAGTCCAGCTTTTTACTGAACTCTAGCCTCCTGGCTGCTAGTTTCTAGGTTTCTTCTGCTCTTGCAGAATCTGCCACCTGAGTCAAATGTGTCATTGACAAAACAGCTTTGAGTCTGCTGAGGTAAGCACATTTCTCTCCGACTTTTGATTTCTAATCCAGTTTATAATGCAAAGTAGTGAAACCATGAGGAACTTCCTGTTTCATCCCACTTGGCTCTTCCCTGTACTGTTCCCGTTAATACAAAGTCCTTACTTTTTTGTGTGTGTGTGTATGCATTTTTGTTTCACCTGTTTCAGCAGAAAAGCTTGCATAGGTGCCACACATTATTACTGTGTGTGTCTGGGAGGGTGCCTTTAAGGGACACAGTAATGTGTACAATAGGTGGGCTGAGTAAATAAATGACCCTTCCTGTGGTTTGGGAACTTGAATAGAGAAAAAAGAAAAACTAACTTTGCTTTTTGCTTGGCTGACTTGGAGCATAGTCTTCCACGTTCCTGCTTCAGACCCTTAAACATACAATGAAACCTATACTTCTGGACATTGTCTCGTAGACTTTATGTTTTTCCCAAGGTGTCTACTTTGCAGATGGCAGATTCAGAAACTTCTCATCCTTTAAAACAATGTGAAACAATATCTATGGTCCATTTCTATGTATACAGCATACCATAAAAATACTTACATTATTTTGTAAAATGCTTGCAGGAGAACTCTGCATGATAGAAAACTATAAAAGAAACACTATCATGTAATCAAAAGCTAAATGATCTAAGAATAAGTGGTGTATACAAGGCCGTCTACCTATGGAGATAAACACTGTATTACAGAAAGCATAACCACGATAACATGTATTGATCTGACTAGACTTTACAGGGTGATCATTTTTATATCTTACGTAAAACCAATTAGCACTGGTTGTGTAGGTCTTATGAAAGCATATCACTGTAGATAATGAGGAGCACTTGAACCTCCATGTAAAAGTTACAGCGAGAGAACAAGGCAGAAAGAACTGAAATAGGAAAAATGAGTCAAGAAGTCCAAAGACTAAGAGACAATGTGAGAAAAGGAAAGGCAAAGAGATTTTCATGTAAAGTTAAGATTATTTCACTTACAGCTGAATAATCTGAAGCAATCTGCATATCTTTAGTTTTGTCATGTGCGAGGGGGGGCGTTGTGAAGTGTCATGTGTGGAGGTCAGAAATCCACATTTGGTGTCTTCCTTTTGTATTGTTCTGATAACATCATATTTCCTGCATTATTCTAATGGGCTGCTAAATTTTAAAACTTAAACATTTTAAACTTAAATTTTTTTAAAACTTAAAATTTAATTTCTCCCAATCACAGGCAGCACTCTGATTTGAGATAAATCTTTCTCTCCCTCCCCACCCCTTCTTTTGTGTGTGTGTACGTGTGTGTATGTCTGTTTCTCTCTCTCCTTCCTTCTTTACCTTTTTGATATATGTGCTTGCTATGTAGGACAGGCTGGCTTAGAATTTATGATCCTTCCAACTCAGCCTCAGAAATAGGGTCGAAAGCATGCACTACCACACATGCTTCTTTTGAAAGATTGTGAAATAATGTGAGGAGTTACCGCATTTACTCTTTCATTCCTCTTGATTACTAAAAAGAACGACCAGGAGAACAGAGAAAGAAACCTGTGACATGGTCTAATCTACCTATAACAGTAATAACATAGAGAGTTGCAGACAAACAGACTAATAAGGTCTGTTGGAAGGAGACTCCTTATCCATAAGTACTTTGAGTACTTTAGGGCTGCTTACTGTAAACAAAGCTGAACTTCCATAGATTAATGACCTGGAGGGTGCCACATAGCCGTTCATCTGTGTAATTTGGAGGTTTGGAGGTTTTGTAACTTAAAAGTTTCCTGTCGGAATCTGTTTTTCTGGATCAGAGGCTGTGTTTACCCTGGATGTCTTGTTATTTTTGTCTCATTCAGTCTCCTTAAACTATCAGTAAAGCTTGAGATAGAACCCAGTTTCGGGCTGAACGAATTAGATATGACATTGCGTATTTTTTCTTTTTTTCTTTTTTTTTGGTTTTGTGAGATAGGGTTTCTCTGTGTAGCCCTGGCTGTCCTGGAACTCACTCTGTAGACCAGGCTGGCCTCGAACTCAAAAATCCGCCTGTCTCTGCCTCCCAAGTGCTGGGATTAAAGGCATGCGCCACCACTGGCCTGCGCGTATTTTTCTTATAGACATATCCAATTGTGACCCATGGGCAACATGCGACCACCACTGGCCAAGAATAATGATACATGCAGCCTAACACAACAATCCATGCTTTCCAAATGTTATGAGGGTTTTAAGGGATTTTTGTTTGGGAAGTTAATGGTATGTGTCTTTTCTGAATTTGATGAAGTCCACGCTTTTAAAAGTTGTCTGAAAAGGTCTTGTGTCAGACAAGTACCTTGGCTATTGGGGTCAAGGAATCCCTCAAAAATCACACTGCGCTGCAACTTTGGTGGGGGGTGATATGGAAAAGATTGCCGCTAAGGGGGATAAAAGAGAGGGAGAAAGAGGTACGGGCTTTATAGCGGACACGGCGCAGACACGTCCAGAGGGACACGGTACAGAGGGAAAACATGCGAGAGCGCTGGTGGTGGAAACGTGTTCTCTGTCTTTAGAGATGACGTTGTTGAGGATCCTTAAAGGCACCAGGAGCCTGGTTCTGGAATGTGTGCAGAAAGGCAGGGCGGATCCTGGCTTTGGAATGTGGGTGCTTCTTAGTTGACTAACCTTCCTTTCTTTTGTTTATTATAAACAGTAGGGCATCAGAAGGAGTGGCTGGTGAGGCAGGAGTGAGGGCACCCTGCTCTTTATACTGCTTTATACTGTTTCTTCAAATGAGATGTATAATTAAGTCGTTTATTTGCATTCTTTCTGATATCTTTAAATGTAGGCTACTTACAGCTAAATTTCCCTCATAGGACTGCTTTTAATATGTGCCACAGGTTTTACAGTGTTGTGGCTGTTTTTTTCCTTTATTTCCAGGATTTAAAAATATTCTTTTCTGATGTCTTCTTTGACTCAGAAATGCATTGTATAATCTCCAGCATTTTTTCATGTGTTGCTGATTTTAAGTTAAGTTTTGTGGATTTGCTTTTCTAAGAGACACAGAATTAATTTATTTCTTCTTTCTTTTGTCTTTCTTTCTTTCATTTAGATTTGTTTTGTGTTTCAGTACATGGTCTACTCAGAACCTTTCATGAGCAGTTGAATAGAGTAGATATACTTTTGGTCTGGATCTATTTGGTCCTTTTAATGTACTATGTCATTTACTTCTAATGTTTAACTGTTTCTTTTTAGTCCAGATGGCCTGAATCTTAGAGAAACATGTTTTTTTTTTTTTGTTTTTGTTTTTGGTTTTTTTGGGTTTTTTTTGTTTTGTTTTTTGTTTTTTTGTTAATTGTTCCCTTGATATCTGTAAAGGTAAGATGACTTTCTTATAGGTAGAGATAGGTTTTGTTTTTAAATTTATTCAACGAACATGCTTCATTTGCTCACAGAGTTGAAGTTTGCTATGAATCAAACCCAGGTCCTGAAAGAACAGCAAGCACTCCCAATCTCTGGGCCTTCTCACCAGCCTCTCACTTTAGGTTTTTCTGGTTTTTAAATTCTGGGTTTTAAAGTTTCTGTTGGAAGTCTTCCCACCCCATAACTTTCAGTGTCCTCTCTTGGCCGTGTACATTTAGTGTTTTGACTAAAGCATGACATGGGGAGTTTCTTTCCTTTATGTATCCATATGGGTATGTGTCTAATTTGAGGAACGTCTCTTTTATGATTCCACCTTCATTCCTCAGGTATGCCATTGACCTGAGGTTCCTTTCTTTTCTCTATGCCTATACCTTGAAGATTCAGTCTTTTGAGAACCATAATTCCTGCATGTTTATGTTGTATGCTTAATTTTTTTCCCCTTGAGACACCTAATTCTTCCACTTTATAATTAAGTCCAGGTTTTCCCTTAAGCTTTTTAGTTTGAGTTAATTGAGTTTTCAACACCATCTTGATTTTAGCTTCAGTTCTCTTCAATCTTTCTCTTTCTTTTGAGTTCAGTTCCCTAATCGTGAGTTGTCATCTCATTCAGTTACATATTTGTCTTCCCTTGGCTCTTGCTCAGGCAGTTATTCCTGTTCCACTTAAGGTCATTGGGCTTTTTGTGTATGTCTTTTTAAACTCCTTGAAATATTTGATTATGTTTATGGTTGTTCTTTTAAATTCAGTGCTCTGGCATTTATCGAGGCAGTTTTATTGGATAAAATTCTCTAGGACTAACAGGGTTTTTTGGGGGGGGAGCTCGGGGGGGCGGATTTTCTATTGGCCTTTCATACTATTTGTGCTTTTCAATATGACCTGAGAATGTTAATGACTCCCCTTGGTTATTGAACTGAAGTGGGATTCCAGCGTACCTGAGGCTGGTCTGGGGAGGAAGCAGAGAAAGCCAGTGGGTGAGATGAGTGACCAGATATAGGCTTGGGAGAATGGTACACATGAAAAGGACAGACTTCTAGACTTTTCTTGAAGTATGAACAGACAGATCTTCTTTTCTGGAGAAATTAGTACCTATTATTAATTTAGCTACAGGAATTTTTACATATATGTCTATTTGTAATTTGCTATAGAAGCTCTTTTTTATTTGTTGTTGCTTAATTACTGCTAAGATACCTACATAAAGAGATATATGCAATAGTGCAGGCATCATGATAGTTCTAGCAAATTGCAAGTACTGCATAAATGCTAATATTATGTTTAGTATTCATTTTATGTAGTAGGTAGTATTTCCAAGAGATTTTTGTTTCACAAGACCATCTTTCCTTTAGAACTATCTTGACTGGACCTGATCTCCAATTTCTAATGCATTTAATGACATTTCTACATGAATTTTATTTTTATATCACTTGAGTGAACTTTAACAACTTATGTTTCTGATAATTAGTCATAATATCAATTGTTAAGCTTTTTACCATTGTTTATATCTGCTTGTACATAGTACTTGTTAAAAAGTAATAGTGAAAACCAACACCAGCTATGTGCTCTGATTTGTTCCTATGCCACTTCTCCTAGATCTCATTTTGTATGTTTCTTTTTAAAGGTATCAGTTGAAGCCTATTTTCTGTTATACACAAGAGGAGTGTCCTTCATCAGTGCACACATTGAAAATCAACTTCTTTCAATGGCTGTATTTGTAGATTGGCCTTGAAAGAAGTAATTAAGGTTAAATGAGGTTCTAACTACGGAGCACTGATTCAATAGAAAGATTTTCAACCACTCCAATACCAAGAGTTCACTGAACATGCAGACAAAGACGTACCTACCTGACCTTTGTATATATATACAATAACTAATCTTGTACAGTTCCCAGCACAAAGTAAATACTCGGTAAATAGAGACACTAATCAGAGTTACATGTATATACATAAAGCTTAATGATATTCCATTCTTGAATGTAAAATTGCCTATTTTATAGCAGTAACAATCTAAAAACATGCACTTCCCTTGAGACTGTATCACAGGAAATTTGGCAACAGCTAACCTTGCCACTTAACTATGAAGCAGTAGGTGACCTCTCATAAAAAGTAAGTGCTACGTGCATCATTATGGTGTCATCGGCCACATGAAAAATCTAATTTGCTCAATTTGAATTTGATTTTGTTTCATTTTTTAGAATAATTATTGGGCAATTAATTTGTCATAAGCCGCATGTTCAGTAGGCAAATCTGGCGCCATGAGATTAAGAAACTAATTTCCTCTGATGTGGTTTGCTCAGCTTTGACCTCCCACTTATGAAAACAAATCTTTTAAGATGCTCTGAGTAAGTAATTTTCCATTCATTTTTCTTCTCTTAATAATCAGTGTTCTTAAATACTTAAATTATTATATTTCATGACTTGATTTGTTGTCTGTTTATTTTCAAAAGACTCTGTTTATCACATATTGCTTAACAGACAATGCAGATGGCAATGCACTCAGTTAAAAAGTGGACACAGCAGAGAGGGGAAATAGTGCTATTGCTTGCCTTGTGCTATAAAGGGGAGAATCACCTAAGTTACATGGGAGAAAGAACCAGGGGTTAGGGCTCTCTTGAAAGGGGTCTTTATGTTTGATGAACTCCAGGATTTATCTCCTTCACTATCGTCTGGAAATTAGTACCCAAAGGGGGCATTGTTTAGTTTTAAATAGTCCTCCCAAAAACCAAGGACAATTTCTCAGTCTGATTCCAGAAAGGAGGATACCATTCAAACTTCCTTTGGGCAGGCAAGATTGTTTGGCAACTCAGTGGTGAAGAGAGCAGTATTAAGCTTACCAATGTTATATAGTCAGCTACCATTTTAGACTAAATGAATAATTTAGATTTTGATAATAAGAAAAATGCATATATCTGAAATCATTTGCAATGAATTTTAGAGAGTTTTGTTAGGGGGTTGTGTTTCCATGTAATTCCTTTTGGACATTAGAAACAAGGAAGCGCAAAACAATCCCTGGGTCTGCTCTTGCTCCCAGGTCACTTCGCCCCCGAGTTCGAGTTCGTACTTCCATTTTCCTCAACCTCATTACTCTAGATGCTCTAAATTATGCTTGTGTTTATTTAATTTTGTTTTACCATGTGGTTCCAAATAAAAGCATGACGGTGGAGAAAATTAAGGTGTAGATATCTTGTTATCATGGTAGCAATCGGCCTGCTGTATTTGGAGAAACATCCTGGCAGCCACTAATCTCTTCATCCTTTGTCTCTTCATCCTTTGTCTCCTAGTTCTAAAACTTAATCTGTGGAAGTGAAAGATGAATGTCCTACTTCAATGGCCTTTTTTATGGGTAAGTTCTCTCTCTCTCTCTCTCTCTCTCTCTCTCTGCTTTTTACTTTTGATTTTGTTTTTCTAAGACAATCTTGCCTTGTAACTGTCACTGGAGCTAAATTCTTTCTCTAGTCGAAATTGGCCTTTTCTCCCTTTTGTCTTTATTTTCTTAACTGCAAATGGCATCCAATTAATTTTATTCTCTCCTCCCTATATGAAAAATAGCTCATCACACCTAAAAAGAGAATTTTGTGTGCTTAAAAATAGTTATAAGCAGCGCCAGCTATCCTGTCTTTTAATAGCACCATTAAGTGTCTTTAATACCTGTTTATAATAATGTGTTGCCTTTCACATAAGAATTCTGTGATTATCAGGATATTAATTTTGCCTCTTTTTTGGACCAGTGAAGAAATTACCCTTAGTCACTTCTTTGTTACTTACACCTACTATATGTTGTATGTCAGTTTCAAAGTGGTGAATGGTCCTATCTATCAGCACACATGCATGAGGGAATTACTGGCCCTGAACTGTGTTATCTGTCTTAACCCATGGAAGATATTCATAATTTAGAATTCTCATTAAGTAGTTATTTCTCAGAATCTTAGTTCATACAATAACATTTCACATCTGTGTTTAGAAAACCTACGCTATGATCAGAACATATTAGTAACCATTTTGCTAAGCAAGAGATTTCTTAAAATGTTTAATCAAAACCATCTGGCAGTCACATTCATTTGAAAACTCTTATCAGTGTAATAACAAGACAGTAACTATTATGAAATATTAAAGAATACAAAACAAAATCTATAGGAATATTTTTAAACATCCACAATCCATGTTAAATTATATTGTGCATGGAAAAGCTCAGATGCGCCATTTGCCAAGTTCATAAAATAGATACAAGATTATTCTATCTCAAGAAAAAAGCAGTTAGCAATTTCACATTTTAAAAATGTAGACATTAAATGAAGCAAAAGTATGGATCCAGAAAAACTCTAGTGATAGAAGAATATGACCAATTCTAAAGTCCCATGTCATCTGTCAACATGTTCAATAAGTGATTGGCTACAACATCATTTCAAACCCTTTAAAGATTTTTGTCAATGCAGCAGACAAAGAAGAAAAACAAGTTCTGATTTCTCACATAGCTAATTTATCAATGGGGAATGGCAAAAAAAGGTAATGAAGTTAAATGTGCAAATACATCACATTAGCCTAGACAAATTCTATGAAGAAAACAAGGCTTAGTGTGTGTGAGAGAGTGACTCTTGTTAACATAAATACCACGGTAGGGAGAGAATATCTAAGGCAGGATTTTGAGTGTGCTTCATAACACCAAGGAAGAAGCAACAGAAAATCAGAGGGGAGTAAAAACCATCCTTGTCATGGGGCAGAATAATGTGTATCTGTGCAATTCCTTGTTCATTTTCCCCAAGAAATGATGCTTTTTCTAAACCACCTTTCTACCATTCAAATTCCCCACATGCTGTGAGTCCTTCTTCAAATCCAGTTAGGTATTGTGAGCATAACTTCGTTTAAACAATATTTCAACAGTACTCGGAAACTTCACATCTAATTTTGTACATGAGTCTTCTATTGTAGCACTAGAATCGGGTTCTTTATTCTGCTTTCTATCCTGTCAGTTTTTCAGAAGGAATATTATTGACAAAATAAGAATCTTAAGCTTTGTGAAAGACTAGGCATCAGAAAGCTCACTGATAGGCAGATAGAGAAAAGAACACCTAGGAAGATTAATGTCTTTTTTACTTAAAGATTTAAGACAGAGGAGTTCCAGGTTCTTATTCAAAAAAAAAAAAAAAAAAACCAAAAAAACAAAAAACCAACAACAACAAAAAAAAACCTGATATCTTTCAATTCCTAGGGGTTGGCTAGACTCCAAGGCTAGACTTTCAAATCTTCCACTAGAGACATGCTGTGGAGGTTAACCAATCATCTTCTCTGTCTTTGTCTAGTTTTTCAAACCCCTGCTATGTCCCAAAGTAGCCAGGTCTGTGGGGAAAAGAGAATTCATTCTTAAGCCAAACATAACAGGCTTATTGTGCAGGTAGACACAGACATCATCTTGAAGTCCCCTGTCTACCTGGGAATCAGGTTGTTGTGTGCTTCGTCCCACACCCACACTTGGTGTGTGTGTGTGTGTGTGTGTGTGTCACTTTCAATAAAACTTGGCTGAGTGCTGAGACCTTTTCCCTGACTTTTTATTCATTAAAAATGCAGAGATAAGGAACCCTTTCTTACAAGAGTAAACAGCATCATACTGGCAGCATAATGCCTACAGAATTGACTCAGATATTCTATATTTAAAAAGCAGTTTCATGAAAAGAAAGGAAGTTGAGATTAACAACTGACATAACTTTAAAATAATTATAAATACATGATAAGAAGCAAAGAAAATAATGGAACCTGTCTATAAGGGTATGGTAGTGTATGACTGTAATCCTGGCATTCTATAGGCTGAGGCAGGAGGATTGCAAGCTTGAGACCAGTTTTGGCAATAGAAAGCTTGAGGTCAGTGAGAGCTGTCTAATGAAACTTTCTTGGATAATCAAACTCAAAAAATGGTGATGTAGCTGATCTCTCGTTTCACTCTGCTGCTATGGTGAAAAACCATGACCAGTATTAATTTTAGCTTGCAGGTTATAGTCTGCCATTGAGTAAAGTCTTAGCAGGGATTCAAGCACATACTTGAAGTTCAGTCTTAAGTGAACCATAGAGGAACACTGCTTTCTGTTTCACAGGCTCATCCTTAGCTAGCTTCCTCATACAGCCCAGGTAACACCTGACCTGACCAGTGAATGGCCTTCAGCAATTAACTAAACAACCCCTAATATGTCCACAGCCAAACCTGATCTAGGAAATATCTCAATTGAGATACCTAATCAGGTGACTCCAGGCTGAGTCAAATTGATTGTAGAAACTTGCTAGGGAAGTCTACCTCTCATTGGAGAGACAAGCTTCAATCCTTCATTTTGATGAAGAGCCTGGGTCTTTTTGTTCTCTGCCTTAAGTATTCAATGATCGTCCACCTTAACATTCAATGATTGCTCATTTTATTCAACAACAGGACTGTTTTCCTAATTATGTCTGACAGCCATCTCTGAACACAGGTGGGGTTATGTAGAAGCACACTACTAAGGCTTTATCTTCAAGAAAGAGTAGAAAAGCTAGGCAGTGGGTAGCACATGCCCTTAATCCCAGCACTCGGGAGGTAGAGGCAGGTGGATTTCTGAGATTGAGGTCAACCTGGTCTACAGAGTGAGTTCCAGGACAGTCAGGGCTACACAGAGAAACCTTGTCTTAAAAAACAAACAAACAAGCAAAAACAAAAAAGAAAGAAAGAGGGAAAAATTTAAGGTTTGATTAGCTAATTAGTTAGGTGATGGTGTGTTGAATGTCAGAAAAAGATAAGAAAAAAATGGCACATGAAATGGTCTTTTAGATTTGCATACCATAAGTAACAAGCATTTGGGAAGGAAGCAAAAGGAACCATGTTCTGGTGGAAGCCACTTCTATTGGACAGACCTCAAACTTGGTTCTGCAAACCTGCTGAAGAGACTTTAGCTGGGGAGGTCACTGGCCATGGGGAGAGGGCGCTGCTGCTACTGTTTTTGATAAATAGTCATATTTTCAAACTGACTTCTAAACACACTTGTTTATTCCATAGATGAGTGCTGGGCCAAGCTCTTAACAGGGGTGTTTCTTACCGGAGTGGGCATTAATGCAGAGACTGGCAGAACTGCAAAGAAAAGAGATGAGATTGCTCTGCCATACACGGGAAAGGTGTTTTATACCCTGCCCCCAAGGCTGGGAAACATATGGAATAGGAGGGTGAAAAGAATATAAGAGACAGAAGATCAGGAGATGCGTGGCAAAATGTCTCTGAACACAATAACTATCTCACCAGTGAACTTTGTGCAGCTATGATTATATGCCAAGACTTTCTAGGAAAGGTGGATGTTCAATTCTAAGGCCTTTTTTGACCACAGTCTGAGCCACACCTCCAACCTTAACTCCTAACTTAGTAAACTGGCAGACTCCAAAGAGAATTAGTTTGGCAATGTGTCAGTTCTTGAGTCTTCTTTGACTGGTGAATATGGGATAGTCTTGGAATCTTCCCAAGTATTCATTCATGAGCAATGAAAAAGTGCTGGCCAGTTAGTACCTACTTCCTTAGCCTTTTCTAAATGCATCTGGGAATAGATAGTTAAATGCTTTTGTCTTTGATCCTGGATAGCACTCTTAGTTAGTGCTATGGGCTTGAGAGCTACTTAATTGTGTGTGGGTCAACTTAATAATATATCTTAGAAGCAGTTACACCCCTTTTAATTTTTTTCTTCTAGGATTCTATCCACTGCCTCCCCAACTGAAGCCAAAACAGTAAAGATTTAACGACAGAAAATGCCAGGAGAAATGAACTACATTTAACACCCTAGCACCATGGGCACAGCCCTCCCTGAATAAACAAAGGTTATTTCATTTATATATTCAATCATTTCTTTAAGTCACAGGGATGATCACAAGGTTTTCAGATCACTGGAGTTTTCTATTTTCATGTGACTTGGAATAATTTCCCATACCTCAACCTCTAGTGTTTTGAATATATACGAATAGAAAACTACAAAAAAATTCTTTATATTCCACAAAAACTCATATGTAATTATTATAATTTATTCAAAGCAAATATTGTCAGAAACCATTATCATGAGTCTATAAAGTAATGATCTCATAAAATGTGTGTGTATATATATATACCTGTGCGCATGGTTGAAGAAATTTTTTTTGTTTGATAGTTCTTTCAACATCAACCAAGGGCAGTTTAATTTGTACATGATGTTGCGCTGATCTTGATGTATTAAGGTGGATTTTGTTTTGCAAATTTCTAGTTAGAACAACTATTCTTAACATTAACACTTACATATATGTTTTTAAAAATTCTAAACTAAGTTTTTATATTTGTCAAGCAAAAGCCACATAACTCTCAGGGATCACAAGATCTATTTGATCTGCAGTTAACATTGTAAGCTATTTATATTCAATTTCCCTTGAAACTTCTTAATCCTGTGAGATTTGGGTATAAACTTGATTATACTGTATGATTTCATACCACTGACTTATGAATAAGAAAAACATCAAATACAAAGTGATTTTGTTATGCTGTGTATATACATTTTCTTCTCTGAAACATGTTGTAATTCCATTAGACACTCCAAAACCTATCTGAAGGTAAGCACTTTTGAATATCAAACTTAATTTGAACTGCAAATGAGTCCTATTTCTTTTCAGGATTTGCTTTCTCTCATTAAGTCATGGATATTTACTCTATGATCATATGCTGAAGTAAGTAGCCTTTCACAGGCAGATGCTGAACTGTTGAAACTTGTTTTCAATGTATTTGGTTGGCAGGAAAATAATCCCGAACTCATTATCCTATGGTATTAATTTCCTCTTCTAGAACAATAAAAATCGAGTACTACAAAAATAAAAAAAAAAATCCCCAAATGAGATAAAATAAACACTATTTTGAAAACTAAAGGAGAAATACTAGAGAACACATTTTATTTCATAAAAGATGTGAATATTGGGGTGAAAAGTCTGGCATATAATACGTAGACACTTTAGAAAAGTTACACAGTTAACTAGTGAGCAAAGGTGAGTGAATGAGTACCATGTAAAGCAAGAGACTCTGTTTTAAAAACTAAGATATTAATGACCAAGGAAGATATCTATTATTAGCCCCTGGCTTCCATACACTCATGCACAGATGTGCACACACACCCTCATGCACACATGCCTATATACCACATACACTCAAATAGAAACTAAAATAAACTGAAATTTGTATATTCACTTCATATTCTTAAGTTTCCATAATCATATTAGCTATGTATTCTCTGATGAGTCTGTTGCAGACATGATAGGAGCTCCACCCAATGCCTCTGCTACTAATGTGATATTCATTTGTTTCTCCATGGTTATATATTATGTAAATTTTCTTGAGGAAATTTGAAAATTGTCAGTTATCCAAGATAAGAAACAATGACAAACTAAAGAACCAATCAGATACAAGAAGTCTAGCATGGTAGAGCAATGACCTTTCAGGAATTACTTTCAGAAGCATGGATGACTAAAAGCAGACTCTTTGGAAAACTGAGAGATCACATCTTCAACTGCAAGCATGAAGCAGAGAGCAAAAACAAGAACTAGGAGGTTAAGTTATACACTCTCGATGCACATCCCCAGTGGCAGGCTGTATGTCCTAAATCTCTCCAAACAGTTGTACTAATTGGGATCCAAGTGTTCAAACACCCGAATCTATGAGGGGCTTTTCTCATCCACACCTGACATGTTGGTTCTGTAACATTTAGAATCTGCAAACCATCAGAGCTGCCAGTGGAAACTCTTCTCCAGTAGACTGTATATTTCATCCCAGTTCTAGAACCATACAAGAGGAATCTTCTTGGTTTCTCCATGTTCTGTAGCCAAAAATGTCATGTGCTTAGCAATAAAGTACCACCATTGAGCTCTGGCATGGAACTAGTATAAATACCTTATCTAAATGGTTTATAAGGAATTGGCAGCCACTCTGGCCAGATAGTCTTAGGAAACTATTCCAACTCTGGCACTGAACAACCTAATGGTTCCTGGGAGTGCTATCTTCCACTTTCATAGGAAGCTTTCTTTTAAGCTTTTACAGATCTGTAAAACATTCGAAACTTGACATTACATAGAGCAATCTTTCACAGAGGATCTCTGTAGGCACCCTATTGACCACTCCAAATAAGTGCCAATTATTCTTGTAGCTGAGGAGATATGCTAAAAGACATGTCAGCAAGACCCAGCATAGTGGGAGGGGATATCAATTATTATATCAAAATAACTATGTTGACAGAGTAACATGGATAGGAGCTATTACTCCAACTGTCATCTCATTATCCACAGTTATTTTTCATGAAACATTCTGTCTCTTCATTTTTAATACTGCTGTTCTTCAGCACCGCTGTTTATTTTTCAAGGCTGATAGTCTTGGCACAGCTTGGCCTAACTCAGATCCAGGGGAGAACAGGGTTGTGGCTGACTCTTCCATGCTTGTTATTAGAATCAGCATCATGGCACTTACTTTTAACTGACCACACTTGAAAACAAAAGGGCTTCTGGCTGTGTAAATAATTTCCACAGGTGATAAACTTTGTTGTGTATGTGAGGTTGTGTAGGGAGATTATAGGCTACCTGTACAACAAAGTCTGGAGGATAACTGTCCACACCTGGACAAACATAATTGGTGGAACTTGAACAGGTTTATCACTAATGACTTCCTGGGTTCATTAGTTCAGTATTTGAGTTTCCATTAAAATTTTCTCTAAGGACTCTAGATTAACACAAATTCAATCACAGTTGTCTTTAAATGGCCTGGTCAGTCATTTGGCTGAAAACATAACAATTTTACCTATTTCTCCTTCCTCTTTGATAACTTCAGCAATTTCAGAAGATAATTTCCATGCTGTTCCAAATCAGGTACGTTTTCCATAGCCTCTTCTATTTCATAGACCATTTCCCACCATGGCACTCAGAAAAGTCATCAAAGCTTTATACAAGCCCCTAGGGCCCTGACGCATCCTTTTCATTTTGAATTCTCCTGTGAACACAGTCCAAGTCACCACACTTATGCCCATTCCCTAAAAAACCCTGGCCCTTCTCTATT
This sequence comes from Rhynchomys soricoides, assembly GCA_019843965.1. Classification (NCBI taxonomy): domain Eukaryota; kingdom Metazoa; phylum Chordata; class Mammalia; order Rodentia; family Muridae; genus Rhynchomys; species Rhynchomys soricoides. Next base: position 245,061 of record JADRCH010000077.1, on the reverse strand, counting down.
GTCTTCCCGATCAGAGAACTCACAAGAGCTGGACTCAGCCAGTGACGAAAAAGTGTCCTTAATTTTTCATATGAATCAGTCCATTGGGAATAATTTTCTCATATTCCTTCAAGGATTTCAATCTTCACCTTAAAGAGAAATGAGCAGCTTTATTATCCAGTTTTTCAGCTTTCACAACCTCCTTGACCCTATGTCCTGTAATCTCTGGAGCCATTGTGTGAGAGGCTCCTTTACTGTTCATTAAATGTCTTTCCCAATCCAATCAATACAGGTGCTCAGTATTCCTTGGGTGCCACAGTTTTCTGTACTGAGCCATTATTAAAGACACCTTCACCACCATACATACTCATGGATTTTTGGCTTTTTCTATATTAGAGGTTAGATCTGAGGGATCTCTTCTATCATTTCTATTAGTTGTTGTTGCTGTTACTATAATTACTGTTGTTGTTATTTACCTTCTCACTACCTTGCTTTTTTACTCCAAGAATTCTATGATTTGATATGCTGTTAAGACAGCTTTGCATGACTCTTACTTTATATTCTCTTTCCCTTGAATCTGGCTAACACTCAAAAATGGTAAGTCAACTCTTTCTTCCCAATCTTTTGTTCACTTGTTATGCTGAGTCAGAGGCAAATGCAATTTTTGCCCCTTATATTGGCTTTTTATTTCCTTTTGGAAGATGGCTAAGTCTGAATTTCCTGTCTTATTGTCCTTAACAATAACAACAACCAAAAAAACAAAAAAAACCAAAACCAAAAACCACCACCACCAACAACAACAACAACAATAACAAAACAACAAAGCATGCCCTTGATTTCACAGCCTGCTTATTATCAGTTTCTATATATGTAATTTTCAGGACTCACAATAAATACTTTCAAGCCATCAGATTTGTTACCCAAGTTATACATCTCATTATCTGGTCATACGTGCTTTTCCACCACCATCACATAGAGAAAGATGGTTCATCCTTTAATTCCCCTCAAGGACATTCCAATTGCAGATACTTTGGTCTCGATCACATATCTTACGACCCATTGAAGGGAGCATGCAACTGCTGCTACATTTTAGAATTGCCTTCGCAGGAAACTTTGTTCTCAAATAAATCATTCTGAGTTGCCAATCTCATTGCTTGTATAGGAGACATACAACTAAACTTCTAATTAACTTTGGTTCCATTAGTTCAAGTTTGCATAATAACTGTGCCTTGTAGGTTTCCCTAGGGAGACATGAATTCAGTCTCGTCAGGGTACTGATGAAAGTCCCATAATTCCACCCACATGTAGCTTGATGAATGAGTATGTCCACTGTGTTTACTTAAAAGGGCATGTCTGACTCAGAGGCAGCTGTGTCACTCCTACATGGACGATGACTCATGCAAGTTGCATTTCTCAAACTTTCTGTACCAGGTGCAGCAGTTTGTCTAGTCAGTCTGTCTCTACATCTATTTTTTACATCTTTTATGACTGTGGATAGGGCTCCCCATATCTTGTAAAGTTCAACAGGCTTCCAGAATCTAATAAATTTCTTTTACTTCCTGAGTTTGGTGAATCCCCCTACTTGGTCCATAGACAAATGTTTCAGTTCAAAGGAAACAGTTCCACAATGCTAGATGAAAAATATACACAAAGAAGTCAATACAACAGCATACTAGTGTACTTTGCCTCCTTGCATGTTCTCCAAAGTGAATTTTATTCCTATGAAAACCAATTATTTAATTAAAGAGTGATTTACATCACCCTTCCCCAAATAAACATTGATCTCATTGCTAACATCACTGATTTTTTGAAATTTTTGCTATTATCATCAAAATGAAAAGAGATCTCCCATTTAAAGTTATCAGACATGCCTGTCCTGCTTGCTGATTTATTCCTGTATTGTATCTTACAGTCAACCCAGAACTACACTGAATTTTTATATTCTTCATTGTTTTTGTTCCTAATTCTTTTGAACCTATTGTAACCTGTCATTTTCTTTTGCTGCTTCATAAAAACTTTTCATTCCTTTGGTGAACCAGTGATCTCTCTTCGTAATAATTTTTTTTTTCATTTCCTTATTCTATAAGAAAAAAATGGGATATTTACTTCCCACTTACAGCACAAACTGTCGTCCAAGAAGCCATGTGTGCTTGCTGGTTTTTTTTTGTACTGCACTAGTCTCTCCTATCCTTAAGGTCTGAAGGCTCACGTATCCCCTAAAGAAATGTTTAGCATTTCTTTTGTTAAATCAATATATGCACAGTAATAACATTTTTATGTGCAAATCAGATCATTCTGAATGCCACCTAGTCTCAGATATGAAGACATACACCTGGTCTTTCTGTTTATCTTTCCCATAGAAAGCTCAAATTCTTTCTGAGATCAATAAAAATGCATCAAATGGAGAAAAAGTCAAATATTGACTTTTCTTAGAGATGGAAAAAAATGTGAAATCCTTGATTACTAAAATTACTAAATCCACTTTTCCCTCTACCTTACTGTATGATAATCTCGCCCTTTCAGACTATACACTTCTATTTATCTCTCATACCCAATGAACCACAGACTCTTTCTGGCCATATATGTATATGATACTTCAAGGATCTCTAGAACCTTATGTCCTACCCACTTGTTCCCTTTGTTTATTATACCACAGTGAGTCCCCAAAAGCAACCCGTGCCCTGTAGTACTCACTCCCTCAAGTGTTACATAAATTGTTATTTTCACCTGGAAGAGTCTTCCACTCCATCCCTATGCTCCCGAGCACTGTACTACATAGGGATAAGAACTACTAGACTGTCAGCTCATTCATGGACAAAACTCATTGTCACTGGGGACAGTCCAAATTAATGTTAGAGTGCTTACGTGGGGCTGGAACTTGTCTAACATACAAAAACTTTGACCTAAGGACTTTCCATTGTTTTGATACATGCTATACTACCTTGCAGGTTAACTCATTCTGAGAAGAGCAATATTACCAAGCTCCTGAGACTATTTCATAGATACATGCTAATGAATTAACTAAATGTGCTTCTTCTAATGTTTTAGATAATAGAGACCTTGGACTACGCACAGAAACACACATACACTCAGAAAGCTGTATTTGTCTAATTTTCTTATTTAATGATTTATGTAGGAGAGTTCAGCTCTGTGTGAGTGGTTCCATCCTTGAGCATGTAATCCTGGATGATGTAAGAAAGCAGCTTGAGCAAGGGTGAGCAAGCTAGTAGGCATGATTCCTCGAAGGCCACTCATTCTGCTAGAGCCCTGAGCAGGTCTCTGCCTTGAGTTCCAATCCTGACTTCCCTTAATAATTAACTGCAGGGTGTAAAAGGAAATGAACTCTTTCTTCACCAAGTTGCTTTTGGTAATGATCCAAAGCAAACTGGGATAGAGATCTTTAGCCAAGTGACTACTTCTGTGACAAACTTGATCATGTTGATGTTGGAAGAATTGGGGAAGCTATTTGCAAATTTGGGCCTGAAAGCAACAACAGACTATAGTGTTGGATCTGTCATTAGGAAGAGCCAAAGTTGGACGTGTTTCCTTGGGGTCTGCACAACGAAGTTGTGTTTCAGACTGAAGCTGAGGCTGCTTTCGATTAATCTGGTAGCCAATCTTGATTGTGTGTAGGACTTTCCCAAGCAGTGATTGTCATGGCATGGAAACCATTTTACGGTTGAACAGGTTCTATATTACAGAACCCGCTCTATATTATATGGTTGAAAGATTCTATATCAAGTTGAAAAGCTTGTGGAGAGCTGAGCCTTGGCACCATAAAAGGCTAGGAGAGACCACTGGTCAAAGTGCAGTCTTACTATCAGTGAAGACAGTATACTGAAGATGTTGGGACTGTGGAGTGATTCCCAAGGATGATAGCTAGTAGGTGTAGAACTGAGAAAGCCTGGGATAGAAAAGAAGGCTGTGTGTGCTGCAGATGACAAAGCCAGAGAAACAAACCTGCCTAAGCCCTTTGAAGTCCAGAATATCATAAATTCAGACATTTCGTTGCAAAGTTAAATTTACACTGCTTGAGTTTTGTTTTGCTTTGATTTCTATATCTGTGCCCTGATTCTTTCTTCTTGGAAGAACTACGTAACATTTTTGATTTTACAGGAAGACGTCAGACTTGGAAAGTGATGTTGGATACTTTAAAGATGCTAAACATTTAAAAATGTTTGTAATTTTAAAGATTGTGGCGCTTTTAAAATGATACTATGTTTTATATTGTGATATTCACTTGACCCTGGGGAACAAACAGGAGGAAGGTTATGCTTTAGAGTGATGGATTTGGGAGCCAAGCTGACATGGTGTCACATGTGTTAGTATAATAATTATCGCTGCTGCTGCTGCTGCTGCTATTACTATTTTCTTAACTTGGCAAATAGTAGGATAATCTGGGAAAGGGGAACCTCAACTGAGAGAAATGTAGATAAGCTGTGATAAGTTGTAGATAAGTTGAGAAGCATTGTCTTACTTATGACTGATGTGCGAGTATCCCACTCACTATGGGTGGTGCCAACCCTGGGAAGGTGGACTTGGGTGGTGGAAGAAAACAGGCTCAGAAAGCTAAAGGGAGTTAGCGAGTCCACATCATTCCTCCATGCCATCTGGTTGCAGCTTCCAGGTTTCTGCCATTAGCTCTTGCCCTGACTTTCCTCATGACAGACAATAATTTCTAAAATGTAATGCACTTTCTCTTCTCCAAGTTGCTTTTGGGTCATGGTGTTTATCATAGCAATAGAAAGCATACCAGATGTAAGAAAAATAAAACTTCTAGAACAATGATGAAAGTTTGTAATGATTACATAGTGTAATAAATACATATATTTTGATATTCAATATTTAATTCACACTATGATATGCAAGTATTCAATAAACTGGTAACATTTAAGTGGTCAATAAAAAATTATAAAGATCAGAGGTGCTGTAACAGGAGTGAAAAGTGCCTTTGACACACTCTGCAGCATATTGCAGATCGGAGAGGAAAGAATCAATGAATCTATAGACAAATGTCTCAAATCAGAATTAGGGTTATGTTAATAATCACTACAGTGGAAGGCAGAAATATATGGATGAGGAATTTGAGGCTAACCTCAACTACCATAGTAGTTATGCTTCTTCTTGCTGCAATATAGTACCTGACAAAAGCAAGTTGAAAAAGAAAAGTCGAGACTGGAGAGATGTATCAGCCTTGTGCAGGCCCTTGGTTCACTTCCCAGCACCAACATGGTGTCTCACAACTATCTCTAACTTCAGATACATGTTTCAGGAGATTTGACACCCTCTTCCCATCTCTGCAGACACTGGACACACATGTACAAACACGGAGATAAAACATTACTCAAATATATAAGTGTAAGTTCTAAGGTACAGTCCCTGGGGGTGGAGAGCCCATGGTGTCAGGAAGTTGGAGATGTTGGTCACCTTGCATGCCAAGTCAAGAAGTAGAGAGAGATGAAAGGCAGGGCTCGAATCACTTCTGGCATTCATGCAGTCTTAGTCCACAGAAAGGTGCTGTTCACATTTGTGGTGGGTCCTCACATCTCTGTGAACCTAATCTAGAAATACTCCCTCAGACATTCTTAAAGGTTTATTAACCTGGTGATTCTAAATCCCATCAAATAGACAAAACTAATCATCACAGATACAAAACAAGTGCATACCCATTCTGGTCAATATGATATCCCATCTCAAAAAAGAAAAAGTACTTTCTGAAATTGAGGACTTAGTCTCATGATGAATATATTACGATACATAGGAGGCTGAGCAAACAAAATAAAAAATTGAATTCTAGGAGACAAACCTTCTCAAATAATCAACACACACAAATGCGTGCACACACACACCCACACACATGCACACACAGAGAGAAATTTACTGAATTGAAACACAAAGAGAAAAGTAAAGAAAAAAATAAGAGAATATCAAAAATTAGTGAACAACATATCCTTAACTGGAATATGAGTTAAATTAACAAACACAAAAAGTTAAGTAGCTTAATAATAGGCAATTTCCAGCAACAATAAAAATAATTTACAAAATGAAAGAAACAAAACCAAAAATCTATGTCCAGAGAACACCAAGTAACATAAAGATCAAAACATTTGCACCTAAGTGCATCAGTTTCCAACTACAGAAAATCAAGCACAGAGAGAAATGCCAGGAGAATAGCTGAAGGATTCAGAAAGTACCTTAACATGTCCTAATTTAGCCCTCTCCACTCTGAACCTGCAGGCCAAGATCTGAACAATGCCCCGTCTACACTGCTGTATCTTGACTAGGATGATGTAGGACCCTCCCTGTGCATGAATGTGTTGTCCATCCATGTTTTCGCTGTAGAATGTGTTGTCCATCCATGTTTCTGCTGTAGAATCAGGTCAAAGCTGCATCTGAAAACTCCTTGGTTAGTTTGACGCTTTTTCTTCTTCCCACATCACCTCTCTCCAGGTTCAGACCTAGCTAAGATTTGCATTTGTGATCTCTTACTTTGTGCTTTCTTCCAGGCATAGATTACATCTAGATCATTGATCTCTCTTATCCCAGGCCCAGGCAGGATCCAATTTCAGTGTTCACTTGCTGATCTAACCCACGTCCTTGGATACATGCTGCCCTCCTGACTCAAACATATCTGAGAGGAATATTTGAATATTATTTTTATAGATGTTATTCCTGGCTCGTTACCCCATGCTGCCTTTCTGCTTTCAAGCTCAACCAGGAGCCATATCAGGGGTCTTTCTTGGATTTTACCAAAGCAATCACACAAAACAAGTAAGGATCTACATATCACCTTGGTAATCAGTGCGTAGGAATTACTTTAGTCTCTTTATTCACAATCAAGAGGGCATCTGGAAGACTGACCTGACAGGAAATTAATTAAGTTCAGATAGCAGAAAAACAAAACCAAACTTTCACTCAGTAGAAACAGGCTAGATAGAATTTCACATCAGAAACACAACCAGTTGAAATAAATTCATATACCCATGTCCTGTCACAAAATTAAAAATGTAAAAATCCTTCCCCAAGGATTATGAGTCCTGTAGAAATGCTCCCCAATGGAATTATTGCATTATTTATTTTTCTATTGTTGTGACAAAACATCTTGACCTAAGGAAACTTATACAAGAAACAATATAATTGGGCTTGTGGTTGCAAATGATTAGAGTACACAATTGCGCAACAAGGTCATGGTGGCAGAGCTCACATTTCTACCTGTAAGCAGGAGGCAGAGAGAGTGCACAGGGAACTGTGGGATGATTAGTCTGGTTTTTTTTTTAAACATCAAGCACCCATAGTTAAACTCCTTCTTCACCAGGGCCAAACTGCCTCATCTTTCTCAAACAGTTCAACCAACAGGGCACCAAGTGTTCAAATATATGAGCTTATGAGGACTATTTTCATTCAAACTAGTTCAGTTAACTGCATGAAAACACACTTACAACACAGAATTCAAAAGAACGATTATATTCATAATCAAAGAATTCAAAGAGGACATGTGCAAACATCTGGAAGAATGTAAAGAGGGTAAGCAAATTCAAGCGAAAGAAAACACAAACAAATGGGTGAATGGAAAGACAAAAAAATACAAGACCAGAAAACTGAATTTAATAAAGACGAATGTCAAACAAAGTCATGCGAAAATGAAGACAAACTGAAAGTTTTAAAGACCCAATTACAAAATTTAGGGAAAGATCTTACCAGTAAAATGATTGTGGCTGAATATTAGAACTTGAAATAAAATAGAGAAATTGAACCAATCAATGAAAGAAAGTAACAAATTAACAAACAAACAAACATATAAACAAAATCTTAAATGCATATGTACTAAACTCTAGTGCATTCAATTTCATAAAACAAAAACAAAAAAACCATACTGTATGTTCATGTGTGAGCACAACGATGATTACAGAAAAAAAGATCATGTCTTAAGATGGAGTTGGGGGGCATAGTAAATAGTGAAAGGGAGCAGGTGGTTGGAAATAATATATTCTCATGTATGAAATTCTTATAAAAATAATAATTGAACTTTTTAAATCCTAATTTAAATACACATGTCAGTGGTTTAAAACTGTAAGGTATAGAGAAAGACATGCTATGTTAACTGTGATTAATATGGGGCTGAAACAGATGTGTTAGATGCAAGGTGCTTCAAAAAACAAAACTATATGAAGCAGAATATTAAATTACATAATAATATAGGGATCAACTCTCAAATTAAATAGAAACAGTTATCACATATAACAACAGAACATTATAATACCTAGGGATACAGGGAACATAGACACATCCATGCATGTAGTTGGAGACCTTAGCATCCCTGGTTCAATAACTGACAAATAAAAACAAGTAGAAACTTGTAAGAATGCAATTGACCTGAATAGCGTCTATGGCTTCTGCGTTGAGCAATAAGGTCTTAGTTACTTGCTTCTCAAATGTGATATTGGACTTGAATCTCATCCCATATTCCAAACCTACTGAACCATATTTTTATCATATGCAACACCTCTTTTATTTCCATGAGTACTAAACTTTGAAAACCATTATACTACAGCAGGAAACCTAAACACTCTCCATGATCGACTAGGGTATCTATTGATGTTAACTTTTTCTTTAATCACGAACACATCTTACTGCTAAGTATCGCTGAATATCTCAGTATAAATATAACATCAGTGATATTGGAATTCCCTGGAAGCTGAAAAAGAGACAAGTACTGTTTACTCCCATGGGAACCAATATTATAAAGTTTGTAAGCCTACCTGCCACCAAATGTCACCTATAGTGATGTGTACCAAAATTATAACAGAATTTATAAACATCAGATTTTATATTCACAGATTCTACAATGTGTGTGAACCAATCAGGATTAGAAAATCATTGGAAAAATGGCACCTGTACGGAACATATACAGATATGTTCTTGTATTATTACATAAATATAGGGTGACATCTACATACATTGTATTAGCTATAAACAATCCAGGCATAACTAAAATATATGTGAGAATGTGCATGGAGAGTATGTAGATACCCTACATTTTATATAAGAGAGACGAACAGTTATGAGTGTTAGTATCAGAAAGCTGGTCCTGGACATAATACTTCAGGAACAGTTAGAGCCAACTGCTACAGTTTAGATATGAAACTTTTCCTGAAGCCTCTTGGCTTGGTATCCAGATGGTAGGGTTATTGGGAAGGAATGGATCCTGAAGGTCTTAAATTAATCAATGTTCATCTTCTGGTGATTGCTACCATAGCAAGTAGGTTCTAGTTTGCTTTCTTCATCAAATATTTCTAAGTCTTTTTCCAAATCAGAGAATCTTGAACTCACTCTTTAATTTCTTAGATCCCTTTTTCATTCTCAGGGCAGTTTCACTACTGGAATCTTAGCAAACTTTCTCAAACTCCCTTGGAGGTATCTTTCTTCGGTGCGCACTGCTGCCCTATCCTAGACAAGGTGAAACACTCCTTTGTTCTAATGACTCCATTCATTCTTGTCACTATAGGGTTGGTGCTTAAATCCGAAGCAGTCACTTTCAAGGTTAGAAGTTGTTCATTGATAGCAAAATATGGCACCATATGTGCTAGTCAGTTTTCTATGTTTTATTTTATCTTATATTTAATCTCATAAATTGATAGCTACTGTTCTCATTCCCTCTTCACCCTGTGTGTTTTCTTTGGCTCTGATGTTGTTCTTCATACTGGAAATGGGCATGATGATATACAAGGGCCATGTTGAAAGTAGATCTCATGATTTTGACTGTATGTCACTGCAATGTAGTCCTGGGAGACTATCCTAATGTGTCCTCCTGTTCTGTGCTCTCTAACACTGAAAGTTTTAAATTACTTCTCTTAGGTGAGCTCTACTATTATTTAGCATATCATGACTAATTTTGTCAAACCTTTTAATAAATAGTAGTGTATGACAACTATAATCAATAATCCATCAGCCTATTCTCAGAATGCTGAGCAGATTTTATATTTTATATTGAGACTTCCTATCGATTGTTGTAAGCATCTGCTGAGAAACTATCAGCATGCTGTTACAGAATTATATTAGGGGTGCTTGAACAAAATATTTCTGAAAGAAAAACTATGAATATAATGCCAAATAATAAAATCTGAAAATATACCTTTTATTTAAGTAAATATTTGTGAAGCAATTTTTAGTGTAATCAGAAAGAGGACCCCTGGTTTCTTAACAGGTACTGATCTCTGTTATGAAAGAAATTACCCATGGAAAGGAAATATTTCATCACACTGGATTATTTTTGGCATACTTTTGTGTATCTGAAGCATAGTACATACAACCAGATACCTTGAAAGATGAAGACATTGTTTTACAGCTGGTATTGGAAGTTGGTTCTATCCCAAATATGATTCTGCCATTCTGACTCTTTTACTCCACTGTTATAACCATTGATGACTACATCCCAAGGAAGCACAGTGCAATGTTTCAGTATCTCGGTGTACCATTGCTCTTCAGGTAGCTCTAGTGTTGTGGATTGGGACCAACACTTGTGTTAATTGAGTCCCCAAATTGCATAAAAATCCACATGTAAGATGCTGAGGGTGTCTGCCTCAGTTGGTTTGGTTTGGTAATAAGTGTGCAGGTGACCAATGGCTGGGCAGGGAGACATGGGTCAGGACTTTAGGATTCGTGAGCAAGGAGACTGAGAGACTAAGAAGGAGACATGCTGGGAGGGGGTAAAGATCAGGTCTTAGAAGTGCAAGAGAGAGATCACACCAATCATGTATGAGATGGGGAAAAGTGGTCCCAGAAAGTCCTATGACTGGGTCTAGGGCAGCAAAGATAGTTTATTGATTTTAGTAAGTAATAACTCAGGAATACTGAACAGGAGGTGTTAGGAAGCTGAAGGTTTTAGAGTGGCTAGCCATTGTCCTGTTTAAGGCATATTAAAATATAAGGCTGCGTGTGTGTGTCTTTCATTTGGGAACCCAGAACATTGGAGCGGGTAGCTAGGAACTGTTGCCAGGTCGATTTAATTGGCAACTGTAACACTCTGGAGATCACTGACATTATATAGTAATAATTGAAAAGAGTTGTAAGTAGAAAGGAAATTCATTAGGAACAAAAGAAACAAATATATGTACAATGTTATATTCTTCAAATGTTGTCTTTACCTAGAATTGTTTAGGGTAAAATATTAAATGGCTGGGGAGTCTTGTGATCTCTTAGGCACTCAAGTAAATTATCACTTTTATGACTAAATAAATTACTTAACTACCTAGCTAAACACCAAGTAAAAAGATACAAAACATAAATAATTATATAATATGAAAATGAACACTGAAAATACCATGCAAAACTAACTGCTTATTTGATATATTCAAAAGTAAGTTTGGTTTAGGGCAACCTGAGCCAGGAAGACAAAACCCACTAGTGTAAATTCTTGGAGTGGCCTATGACTTCCTTTCATGCCTATTAATAAAAGGTTGTGTGTGCATGTGTGTGTTTGTGTGTGTGTGTGTGTGTGTGTCTGTTTGACTGCATGTAGAAGAGGTAAGTTTTCCAATGATAATTGGTGTTAATTTTATTATATAAAACTTACCATAACTTACATAAAATTATACAAAGGAAATTGTATTGAATAGAAAATGTTACTTCCTGATATAAGAAAGGAGGCTGCTTTCTAAATCCACAGGTATTTTGTTGTATGAGTATTCTTGTTCCCCATCAGGAAACATCTCTAATATTTAAGCTTTGTATATAGAGAAGTATCTACACTTAATATTCCACTTTGGCTGCACTTAAAAATAATCTAGGTTAAGTCACCTAAAATCAAACAAAAATTATTTCTCAGTTTTGGACACTGAGAAATCCAAGATAAGAGGAACAGTCAAATTCTGTATCTGAGAAGAGGTACAGGGACCAGACTAGTGTCTTCCTATGGGAGAAGGATTTGCAGACCCTTTTGACTGCTTTTATTAAGGCGATAATTCCAGTCATGACATCTATGCCTTCATGAGGAACTTCTCCCTGAAGGCCCCATTCCTTACTGCTTTCATATTCAGGGTTAGGAGATCATAAGCAAAATCACCACAGGAAACGTCTAGCTACAAAATCTTCATTGAATTCAGTTCTGTGTTGTTCTTTCTACTTTCCTGTCTCAAAATTTAAAAATCTTCGATTTTCTCCATTCAAGATGGCTCTGTCTTTAATTTACCAAAAAGAAGCAGACATCATTCAGTCATTACTTCGCCGTTTGGTAATGATAGCTTAGGAATGTTCTGTTTTACATTCTCGTACCCAAACTCACCCCTTCTCTCAGCATCACCTGATCAAATTACTGTTATTTTTACAATAATAAATAAGTAAATAATATAAATATAAAACTCTAAATGTAGCCATTATCATGAGTACATTTACATTTCAGTTTCCATGCTGTCAAAAAAGCGCATAGTGACAGACAATCCGGAAGGATGATGGCAAAATTATTCAAACAATAATTTCTACTATGACCTTCTATTTTCCCCAAATTTCAACTGATATGATGTGGTTGAGTAATCAATAACTTGAACAGCTTTGTATCACAACATATGACTATCCAATGAAGCTTGAAACTTTATAAACCTTTAAGTCTTCATAAAAGCTATCAGACACAGTACTCCAGTTACATTGAGCAGTGATTTTACTGGGTTGACTCTAGTGACTATTACAGAAATCAAAGAAACATAGTCATTTTTATATAACTAGAAACAGCCAGAGATGAAAATTCTGCAAACTGGGACAGTTCAAGTATCTTCCATCAGCACAAAAAAATTAGTTACTAAAAGAATTGGGCAATCTAAAATCTCTTTAAGAGCTCACCATTGACAGACTTCAGAATTTCCAATGTAATACAACATGCTAAAATCAATTAGTGTGGTTCATGATATTAAAAAATTTTAATCAACTTTTAAATGGGAATCAAGGAATATATGATATTTTAAGAGATCAGTCAAGAAGTCTGATGAGCAATATTCTAATCAACCCTTTTATTCCTATGTAGCTAAGGCATGCAGGTGCTTCTACACGTCTCTGACTATGTGATATCCAGCCGACTACCTCATGAGACTCACCAAGATTGTCCGATTCCCACTACTTTTATGTTATAAGGTAGGGAAAGCAATTCTTTACAGCTCATAAGATAATTAAAAACCATCAAACTGATATTCTATTTTAAAAATATATAGCAGAAGCAAAGTCAGTGAGAATATGCCCATTAGTTATTTGACTTAGAAAGATGTTTATATAAGATACAAATTTTAAGAGAAGAGTTTGGATAGCATTACTGTAACCACTAATTTTATTATCTTCATAATTACAGGTTGTAAAATACTATTTGAAATTTATCATTGTTGCGAGTACCTCTAATTGTTGTTCCTAATAATATTTGTTTTATTACTAATAATTAATCATTGAATATTGTAATTGATACAGATAAAAATTTAAAGTATAGAGAAAATTATACCCCTAGGTTAATTACATTTGTTACAAATATATTTTGCTGACTTTTATTGCCCTATTATACAAAGTATCTATGTTTCTCTGAAAGAAGATACTGGTAGATTGAAGGACAGTAATCTCTGAGTTAAAAATGGAGGAAAGCATACGTAAAGGCTCTATTTAATCATCAGTTATTGATAGAACTTAAAATTTTAAGATTGAGTAACTGTCGCTAATGCATATATTCATTTCCTGCTTTTGAAAACGTTCATATAAAAAGAACTGTCATTAACATTTCTGAGAATTAAATTATTCTGTAATGTTTTTGTTTTGATTGATTTATTAAGACCTCAAGTACTTTTTAGATATCATTACTCTTCTACAGTAAATTCTTTGCTAGAACGTTCAAAATATCAAATGTAAATAACTCAAAAGTCTCTGACACAATGTTCATATCTCAAGATCTCATGTATTTTCTTCCAAAACACAAGAAAAACATACTTTGCCAATTAAAGTAAAATTTATGAAACCAGCACCTATGCATGTCACTTTATTTAGTGTTTATTTAATATATTCTGAGGAGCCCAAGGTGTTACAATATTTTCAGTCGTTTTGGTCATTGATCTGGAAACACAGTAGATATAATTACTATATTTCACAACCACAAGAGAAATCCGAGGTAAAAGTATTTATCCTACCATACATACAGCAGGAAGCCTGAAAGAAACCATATCTAGCTTAGCCTTTTCAGCTAGTTATGATTTCATGTTTTCTCTAGGAGTGGGCATTTCTCACTCAGTTCCTTTGGGGAGAATATTTAGTTGAAGTCTTCACTTTTTACTGTCTTAGCTTTTGTTCTAAAAGAGAAATGGAATTTTAATGGGAACAGAGGGAATAAAGAACATTTCTAGCCAACATTCTCTGACAGTTATTTTATTTAAAGCATACTTTCAATTAAGCATACTTCAGTTTTTTAGATTTACAAGCAGTAAAATTTACACATTCAAGTTCCAACTCTCAGTGCACCTGAACAAGGGGAAATTTCGTTTACGCCCCATGAACTGGTTTTGTGAGAGGATGAGAAGACAGGAATGTCTTGAAGGCAGAAGTGAGAAAGATGAGATAATTGTAATAAATAAAAATATTTTAATTGATCATTGCAATGAGATCAAGTGTGCTGGACTGTTTATATAATTCTCATGATTTTTAGATATGAAAAGAATTTATTTGGACTAAAATTATATAGAAGTTCATACTCTTTCTTCCTATGCTATGTAATGGGATGAAAATTAGATCGATCTTAGTGTAGGGGATGGTCCTCAAACACCAGACAATAATTATTTTCTTCTGTAAAATCAGTTCTTACTGTAACCACAAAATCTTGACTTAAGCTTAAAAGAGAAAGTTTTATTTTGCCCAGTTTGGGGGGGGGGAGATAAAAAGTAATAAGTTACATAGAAAATATACTATATTTGTCTTTCTGGGACTTGGTTGCCTCACTTAGAATGATTGTTTCTAGTCCCAATCATTTACCTGAAGATATTATTTTTAACAGCTAAATAGTATTCCACTGTTTAAACATAGCACATTTCATTAAGCACTTATCAGTTGATGGGCATCTAGGATATTTCTTCTTTCTGATTATTATTCTCAGAGCAGCAATGCATATAGATAAATGATTATTTCTGTAATTTGATGTACTATCCTTTTGGTATAAGCCAAGGTGGTACAGCAAGATCTTATGGTAGATCTATTTTCAGTTTTGGGGAGTCTCCACACAAGTTTTCATAGTATGTGTGCCATCTGGGTCTCTTACCTGCAAGGAATAAGTATTCCACTGCCCCTACATCCTCACCAGTGTGTACTGTCACTTGTTATGTTAATCATGACCATTTTGATTGGGTTAAAAAAAATCTTAAAGTTATCTCAATTTGCTTTTTCTAAGATGGCTAAAGATGCAGAAAAATTCTAATAATGTTTCTCATTTATTTACTTTCCATATATTTCAGAATGCTGTTGAGTTGTATCGCCTGTTTTCAAATTAGATCCTTTGTTTTCATGTTGTTTAGGTTTTTTTTGTTTGCTTGTTTATGTATTCCGATACCAAAGTTCTGTTAAGTGTATAGTTTTTAAAGCTTTTCCCACATTTTGAAGGCTGGAGTGGTGACATTCTTTGCTGTACAGGAGCTTTATAGCTTAATGGGTTCCAATTTGTTAGCTATGCTATTTATACACCGCTCAGAAAGTCTTTCCCTGCCTTCTTTGATTGAGGAATGTTAGTTTTAAGCTTTGGATATGTCTGTTTCATTTAGAATAACCACAGAAGTTAGGTAGCTAATAAGGGACCAGGAAGGAGGAGGGAACCTTCCAAAGAAGGGTAAATGAAATATAGTGTTATAAAGAGATGAAGAGGAAAGGAGAACAGAAGAATTAAGTGGGGAGGGGATTGACTGGCAGAGTAAAGAAGAGAATAGAAGAAGAGCAACTGAAACTAAAGGTCTTCTGAAAAGTCCCTAGGAAGCTTTGGAAAAACCACTCCCATAGAAGTTTCTTAAAACATACATTTATAGGAAAGGAATTTAAGCACTTCCTGGCATCCACAATAGCTTCTGGGTTTAGTGACTGTGGGGATGGATCCCCAGGTGGGGCAGTCTCTGGATGGACTTTCCTTCAGTCTCTGTTGCACATTTTTTTTTTAAATTTTCATATTTTATTTACATTTCAAATGTTTCATATCTCCCCTTTGGAACCTCCCCATTCCCTCCGCCTTCCCCCTGCCAATACGGGGATATTCTCTAAACCACACTCCCACCCACCCACCCACTCTCGTCTTTCGTCCTTGTCATTCTCCTATACTGGGGGATCTAACACCCTTAGGCCCAAGAGCCTCTTCTCCCCCTGACTGATAACAAGACCCTCCTCTGCCGCATTTGTGGCCAGCACCATGGGTCTCTCCATGTGTATTCTTTAGTTGGTGGATCAGTCTCCAGAAGTATCAGGGGCGGGGGGGTGAGGACAGTTGCCACTGTTGCTACCTCTCTGGGGCTGCACACTCCCTCAGTTCCTTCAGTCCTTTCTCCAAGCCCTCCATTTGGGATGTCACACTCAGAACTACTGTTGATGCGAAGTGACTCTTGGGTATTTCAAACTTTTGGGCTAATAACCTCTTAACAGTGAGTACATACCATGTTCATTCTTTTGTGACTGCGTTACCTCCCTCAGGATGATATTTTCAAGATCCCTCCATTTCTCTACAAATTTCATGAAGTCATTGTTTTTAACAGCTGAGTAGTATTCCATTGTGTAAATGTACCACATTTTCTGTATCCATTCCTCTATGGAGGGACATCTGGGTTGTTTCCAGCTTCTGGCTATTATAAATATGGCTGCTATGAACATAGTGGAATATGTATCTTTATTACATGTTGGAGCATCTTCTGGGTATATGCCCAGGAGTGTAATAGCTGGGTCCTCAGGTAGTATTATGTTCATTTTTCTGAGGTCCGCCAAACTGATTTCCAGAGAGGTTGTATCATCTTGCATTCCTACCAGCAATGGAGGAGTGTTCTTCTTTCTCCACATCCTCGCCAACATCTGCTGTCACCTGAGTTTTTGATCTTAGCCATTCTGACTGGTGTGATGTCTCTGTATTTCCTCCTGTGAGTATTTTGTTCCCCCCCTCTAAGAAGGACAGAAGCATCCACACTTTGGTCTTTCTTCTTCTTGAGCTTCATGTGGTCTGTGAATTGTATTTTGGGTATTCAGAGTCACCAAACCCAGGCACTATTGTGGATGCCAAGAAGTGCTTGCTGACAGAAACCTGATATAGCTGTCTCCTGAGAGACTCTGACAGAGCCTGACAAGTACCATTGGACTGAGCAGTGGGTCCCCAATGGAAGAGTTAGAGAAAGGACTGAAGGGGTGAAGGGTTTGCAACCGTAAAGGAAGAACAGCAATATTAACCAACCAGACCCCACCCCCACCCCCCAGAGCTCCCAGGGACTAAGCCACCAACCAAGGAGTACATATGGAGGGATCCATGACTCCAGCAGCATAGGTAGCAGAGGATGGCCTTGTCTGACATCAATGGGAGGAGAGACCCTTGGTCCTGTGAAGGCTAGATGACTCAGTGTAGGGGAATGCCAGGGTGTGGAGGTAGGAGTGAGTGGGTGGCGAACATAGAAGCTGAGGGAGGAGTATAGGGAAAGGAGATAACATTTGAAATGTAAAAAAAGAAAATAGCCCATAAAAAAATAAAAGCCAGAAACTGGAAACAAAAACAACAACAATAACAAAAAAGTATTTAAATGGAATCACTACTAATGAAGAATACCATGCCCTAATTTGACATTTTATACCACCTCTTAAATTCTCCAATGGTAGAAATGTATTCAATCTTATTAATTCATTGTCCAAAGGAAGCCCACAGACCACCTGAATATTGCCAAGGCAATTGCTTACACTTCACCACCTAATAGCAATGCCCTATTGCTAAATACACCATTTATCTATGTCCCTGGAAACGAAGAAATTGATCTGGTGCTCAAGCAGAAGCTTCACATGTGCTGACTAGTATTCAGGTTTCAGGAAGATATTGTGCAAGTTCTTGCAGAAAAAACAAAACAAAACAAAACAGTAATCAACAATATCACTGGGCCACAAACAGTGCAACCTAAAACATTAACCCGTCCTCAAGATTTTCGAGTACAATAGTAGAACAAGTCTTAGGGAGTAGCCAACCACTTATTGACTAGATTTAAGACACACTATATGACACAGAACCCATGTCTTTCACTCTCAAAGTGGTCAGGAACCTGGGACTAGATAGTTTATCCACTACTATTACTCTGTTAAGTGAACATAACAATAAAGAGACATATCACTATCACCATAGATCCGTGAATCACTCAGACATCATCAGAAACATTTTTTTAAAAAATAGATGAGACCTAACACAGAATCCTACATCTGAGCAATTTGCAAGGAGTGAGAGACTTTGGAGCATTCAATCCTAAGACAGATGTCTTTAGCAAACCCCTCTTTCCTCAAGGCTCAGGATCTATGTAAAAGAAGTAGCAGAAAGATATCAAGAGCTTAGATGTAGTGGGTAACTACAAGGTCATAGTGTCTTTCAAATTAACAAACTGAAAAAGGCTAATAAACATATAGAGATGGTGATAGGTTGCTCAAGACCTGCCTTAGTTCAAACCGTACCCAAAACTTCTTCAAAAAGAAGGAAAGATGAGACTCCCAGTTCATACGCAGAGTATATTTGCAGTTGATAACTGCTGGCACAGCAAACTCGGTTTTCTACAATAGAATGTCATTACAATACATTCAATACAATACAGTAGAATTCATACAATACAATAGAATATCAACCAACTCCTGGGGAGGCTTCCTACCCAGTAATAAGTTGGATGACACAAAATGGACTAGGTGTGTCTTGTGTACATTTTGTTTTATTTTGCTATGCTTTTGTCTTATCAGATGTGTTTATTTTCATTTTTATTTTATTTTACTTTTTAGTGAAAGAACATAAAAATGAGTGGGAAGGGAGTTGGGATCCTCTGAGGAGATGGAAGAATGGACAGAATTATATATATAAATAGTATGAACTTTTCTAACATTTTTACTGTTTAATTAGGAATTCCACGTAACGTCCCAGTCCTCCCACGTTTGTTCCACCCTGTGAACTGCTGCCCCCAAGAAAAAGCAACCAACTCCAATTGTGTTGCCCCACACTCACTGGAGCATGGCCAAATTCTGGCTGGCAGGTACCTTAATGAAAACTGATTTCTTTTCTACCCACATTCCTGCCAGAAACCATCAGTTTTAGAGAGCTACACTTCAGCATCCTTACTCCAAGTTTTAAGAGTTCTCTTCCACCCCTCTCCAAAAAAGTAACAGCCTAAACAGAACACCTAAAAAAAGTAATAAACAACAGAAAAGTATAATCAGTTACAGGAGAACGTTTTAGATCAGAAATAGAATATACTTGCCAGAGATATGTTAAAAAATATCTACAATAGACCAATAGATAAAATATGTGGTATATATAAAATGGAATTTTAATCAGCCATAAAGGACAGATTTATATCATTTGGGGTGAAATAGATGATACTAGAAATCATCATATTAGGCAATGTGCACACACACACACACACACACACACACACACACACACAATGCTTTTGTCTTGATGTGGTGATGATATACATGACATGAAATAGGAGGGGGCTGCCCAAGGTAAAGAAAGACAGATATGAGAGCGGGCGAGTGAGTCATGAGAGTAATGGCGATGTCCATGAGCAAAGGATAATAGTACGCATATATAAAAATATCATAATAATATTCTAAATTAATTAAATTAAATAAGAAATTAATGGCTCCAATATTCAGATACTCAATTTCACAAAAAAATTCACACAAAAAAAAATTGTACAAAAAGCTACATTTGTTTGAAAGGCTATCTATAACAAAATACCAAAGATTAGGTTGAGTGAACTACAAAAAATAATCTTGTTTAAGTTTTAGAAGTTGTCAGTCAAACACTAAAGTGTGATCAGGGTAGACTTTTCTCTGTGCCATCTCTGCTGATTGGCTGATCACTTATGAACTCTTCACATGGTCATACCTTCTTATAATTTTAAGCACGATGTCTCTTCTTGAAAGGTTACTAGCCATATTATATTAGTAAAATCCCTTCCTACTAGACTCATTTTAACTGACTTTCAATAAGATTGTGTCCTGGAGGTTGGGACTTAAACATATGAATGGAGAATTAGGGAGATGCAATCCAGCCATAATACTGCCTCTTCAAAATGATAAGAAAAGCCTTTTGAAATAAATCAATTACTGCAATTTATATTTTCTCCACTCTGAATTCCTAAACTGTAATTTATTTTTACACTTCAGAGTTAGAGTGATACGGAGACATAGGCTTTGATTACCATAAGGTTTAAAAATCTTTATTGTTTTTATAAATATGAGCGCACGGAGGTAGTAAAAAATAAAACGGACACGGGAGGGACCGAAATCTATTGAAATGTTAAGAAAGTCTGGATAACTGTGAATATTTTCATCATCTTTGTCTTTCTGTCTTTGTCTGTCTCTCATATCCCTGTACCAAGGGGGACATTCATTCCCCACTCCACCTCCAATAAATCTCTTGTGTAAGAACTGCTTTGTGGTGTGATCTGTTTGTAGCATACTTTGGTCCAGACCTCCAAGGTACTCTCTCACTAAATCCTAATATTGGTGCTGATGAGACCGTAGGTTTTCCTGGTGCCTGCATATTACCCCTGCCCACCTGCGGTCTAAGTCAACAAATGATGAACAATCTTTCTCAGTCAGTGTAAATGCTTCTCCAAGACTTTGGTACTCTTAGAGGCAGTGGTACCCACCACTGACCCTTTCTTCTGAATGAGTCCTTGGACACTTTGAACTTCAGGCTTTGGACCTTCCCTCTGCATCACTTATGAGAATTTCATCACCCAAATCCTTGCTCCCTTTTGGTATGTTTCTTGGAACATATTAGACCTCTCCACCTAGTGCCCAACTTTTGGGACATTAAACTTTCCACTCAAATCTGACCTCAATAACCTGTAATTATTCAAATGAGGCTAACTAACAATGTTATCTGCGAACTATACAAATACTACAAGTGATCTGAATGTGGTGGGGTGGTTGGGATTTGGGGATTTGTGAGTAATGGGAAGTAGAGGTGACAGAGGTTGGGGTGGCACGGGAGCAGGTCAGCTGCTGCTCACACACACCCAGCGCACACCCAGCACACACCTTTCCCCTGCAGCATCTACACCAAATCAAACTGCTGATCTAACCCTCCTAATTTATGTACAGATCATTTGTTTGTGAATTTGATTCCAAATTCTACAGCCTGATTCTTCAGCTGCTGCTTCTCTATGGCCAGCTGTGCCCTCGCCACAGCGCTGGCTTTGACTCCTGTAGCCTCGACCCACATGGCTGTCTTCATTCTCTCCTGGAGATTGTAGGAACACATACTCATCATGTTCAACTATCTCTCTCTCTCTCTCTCTCTCTTCCTCCATGGATTCAGATTTTATTACAGCAGCTTGGTCTTAGTACAGCTCAATAGTTAAATAAATAAATATATAAATAAATAAATGAGTTTGATTTCTAAATTCTCAAAATATCTTATATCTAAACTGGTCTCTTCTATACTTTCTCTACTTTTCACTCTTAGTTCAATGATTTTTCTGTGTTCTGCTCTAGAAAAAAGTTAAAATTATACTATACAGAGTTAGGTATGTCTTCTTGGGGGGGAGGCAGGCATTGGGTAGAAAACAGCCCTTTCACCCTTCACTGCTGCCAGGGAACTGTTCAAACCTTTGAGAAGTAGGACACTCGGGAGCTGATTGCCCTCCTTTGCCTAGTCAAGATAAGCCAGACCACTCACATTCCTACTCCATAACAATGTCTATCAGATATTCTGGATCTGACAAGCAAAGACTTATACTGTCCTGGTTCCTCTGTCATCAGTGACCATGAAGGACTCTAGAGCAGTTGTCCAGGTAGTCTGTAAGTCTCCATCATTTTTATATATTCAGAATATGCTTTGTCTATACTTCCTGTTTACTCTGGTAAAATTTACCTTTCTCCCATCTTTAATGGTGTTGATGAGGAGGCTAGTGATTGCTTCATTGGTTTAAGAGCAGTTACAAAGTCTTCAGCTGCCCTCTAAGTTCTCATCATATGTAAAAATCAGATGACAAGCCTCATTTGCCAAGAACTATATTTACACAGCTGAACTTGCAACTAGATGCGCACGAGTGCGAGAGAGAGAGTGAGAGAGTGAGAGAGAGAGATATATTAAACTCACAAAATAGATTTCAATGTAACGTTTTACTATTCTTTTATTTAAAGAAACTCAATTTACAATGACTGCTCCCAGTAATCAACCAATGTCTTCTGGTGAATAGCTTCATAAGAAAATAATGTGAAAAGACTATGTGAGTTCTGAGGTTATGAAAGCTTACATTGTGGTAAGAGAATAACTTAAGATATATGAAATTTTAAAAAAAAGCCCCAGAGTTCTTTCCCTCACTATGGTTATATTAAACCTTTACAAGTTCTGAGTGTTAGCATTCGGCAGTGGAGTTCTAAGAAGTTATTAATCTAGCTCTTGTTCGGATTGACATCTATTAGCTTAGTCACAAGCTCTTCTACATATAAACATAAAAATGCTTCTCATTGTGCTGAAGACACCTGTTTATTCTATATATACCCAGTCTCCTGGATAGAAAAATGATGCCCTGATTTCATTGTCAGTATTTGTGCTGAAAATCAAGATCAATCAAACTTTTGCCCTTCCTCTCCATAGGAGGTTTCTGTTCTCCCTGAGTTCACCTTAAAGGGTATTCATACTTTTCACCCCAAATCATTTCCCAACCTTCTACTATGACTCAAAGGTGTGAGTCTACTGCATTTTAGACAATGTGGATTTCAACAGATTACAAACAATGGTAATGTTAGTGGCAAGTCTAAAACTTATCTCTTTTTGAAAACTTAAAAAAATGCCTTACAGTGGGGGGAGGGAACTTGCAGAGTCCACCTCCAGTAGAAAGACAGGACATCAAGTGGAGGGATGGGGTTGCCATCCTACAGTCAAAAACTCTGACTCAGAATTGCTCCTGTCTGAAAGAACTGCAAGGACAAAAAATGGAGAAGAGACTGAGAGAAAAGAGATTCAGTGATTCACCCAAATTAGGAACCAAGGCCTGGTTCCATTACTGATACTATGATTTGCCTACAGACAAAGTCTGAAGGGGAGGCTCCAAGGCCTGATATCATTACTGATACTATGATTTGCCTACAGACAGGGGCCTAGCATGGCTGCCCTCCAAGAGAGGCCCAACAAGCAGCTGAAAGAGTCAGATGCAGATACTTATATCCAACTAATGGACAGAAGAGGGGGACTCCTGGGGTTGAATTAGGGAAAAGCTGGAAGAAGCTGACCAGGAGGGTGACCCCATAAGAAGACCATCAGTCTCAACTAACCTGGACCCCTGATATCTCTCAAACACTGAACAACCAACCAGGCAGCATACATGAGCTGGTCTGAGGCCCCCAGCACATAGCCAGCAGAAGACTGCAGGGTCTTGCTTTAGTGGGAGAAGATGTGCTTGAGTGGGAATGTTTGGTGAGGTGGGAGAGGGGGATGGGGACATCCTTTTGGAGACATGGGGTGGGGAGAAATGGGATAAGGAATAGTCAGATGGCAGACAGGGAAGAGGATAATAACTGGACTGTAAAAAATGATTGTGCCTTTTCTGCTTATTCCTGTGGATGGGAAGTCCCACGCTTTCTCTGGTCTCGAGACTCCACTTCATCAACTACCAGGACCATGGGCCTAAAAATTTCAAATGTATACCTAAGAAAAAAGTAATCATCTGCCTCTAATTTATATCAGTTCTAGCATCATGCCAGGTCCAGTAATCCTTGAAAATCAGCATCCTGAACAGCTTCCAAGCAGCTAGCCCCTTGTGGTCCAGCATCACAGATTGTTTCAACTAGGCTTGTCCTTTCCTAGCCCCAAATGCTTTCACAGATCCTGGGCAGCAAATGAAACAGCCTGCTTTTCCAAGAGTTGGCCAGCATCCCAGGTTTCTTGTGTCTCAAAAGATGTGGATGCCCCCAGACCTCAGGAAACAGAGTAAAAAGTCCAGTGCTCTTTACACTGCCCCATTCTTGCTCCCCTACCACCCTTCCTATTTCCCACCTTTTATAATAAGCAAAAGAGAGATTGTTACAAATCAGATGCTCCTCTTCCAATCAGCCCTCAGGGACTCAGTGCCAGAAACTATGTCATCACTAGGCACCAACCCCTTAAAAGCCTCTCCCACATGCTGTCTCTTGTTCTTCTCTCGGTCTGTTTCTATTTTTTTCTCATGTTTCACCTCTGAGGTAGCCTTTGATCCCTCCCCCTTCCAATAAATTTGTTGTGTGAGATCTGTTGCTTGCTGTGATTTCTTTGTGGCAATAATGAAAAATTCAGAAATCTGCACCTAGTCTTAGGATCATCTCAAACCAGATGCTTAGACTTTAGCATAAAAACAAAACCAACAACAGCCAGGGCAGTATGCCTTCACTACTGTTTAGCTATCCTACCACAGCAGATGATGGATATTCCAACACACAAAACTAATATGAACCTACGAGAAGTTCTCAAAGAAGAAATGAATAAATCTTTTAAAGAACTTCAAGAAAATACAAATAGCAGTCAAAGGAAACTAATAAAAGTCTTGAGGAACTAAAACTGGAAGTAGAATCAATACAGGAAACATAAACTGAGTGTAGTAGTCAGGTTCTCTGGAGTCATGGAACTTAGAGAATGTGAGGAAACCCAAACCCAGAAAGATAAGTACGTATGTATTCACTTAAAGTGTATATTAGCTATTAAGAAAATGATAAACCAAGTTTCAATCTGTTGATCCAGAGAGGTTAGGTAAAGGGAAATGGGATAGAAGGATCTTCCTGGGAGGGAGGAATAGATTAGATTTTATGGGGATACTGGGGAGTAGAGCTGGAGAATCAGGTTGTAGGGGGAGCTGGTTTGAAGAAAGAGGGGGAAGGCAGAGATAGATGGATTTGTGCTCTGGGGAAAGGGGTGGAAAACTATTGCAATGCAAGCGTTTGGAATCTCTGAATCAGGGGATCCTAATGAGAACTACTAGGACTAGTGGATATGGCATCTTAACAGGCCATCTTTGGTTGCCAGTGGTGACTTTCAGTGGAGGGATTAGGTTACATTCAGAAGAGTTGTGGGCAAAGGGGCCCTATGGAAATACCCAAACAACCTGGGCTGTTGCTAAGTCAATGCATTGCTCTATGCAATCTGACAGTGGGGCCTCAATGCTGAGGACAACACCCACACAACTCATTGAACACAGAGAAGTGGAGGCAGTGCCTACATTGAGCCTTACCCCTAATCATTTACATTCTAATCTCTTTCGTGAAGGAAGGTACTCTGAAGGCATGGAAACTCACCCAGCCACAAAACCTTTGACGTATAGTTTAAACTTCCTGCAAAATATTTTAGGGTCATGGTGACACTGAACTTGTGAAAGTAGCCAACAAATGTATGATTTGACTCAAGGTCCACTCCAGAAGAAGGAATCCATACCTGACACTGCTTGGATAACCAAGAAGCTGAGGCTAGATAGCCTGGCTTGGCAGTCTGTGACACTGGAGCTGCAAAGGAACAGAGAACAAGGATTTGTGCTCAGATGGACAATACCAACAGAATCAGTGGGGGCCAAAGCCCACCAAGGCTCTGGCGGTATGAGACAAGATTTCATGTAGAAGAGACTGGCTCTCTGGGGTGTGCATAAATGCAGCTCTGGTGCCTAGCAATAGTTACTGTAGCCAGCACTCTGGTATGGATTTTTAAAACCAAACCCTACTGGTCTAAGAAAAAAAGTATCCATAAAATGACTCCTCATGATATTCTGCTATACTGATAGATTAGTGCCTTATCCAGCTATTATCAAAGAGGCTTCATCTGGCAGCAGATGAGAACAGATGCAGTGACCCACAGCCTGACATTACATGGAGAGTGTCTGAATAGGAGGTCTCCATCAAATCCCTTTCTACAGACTTCAGGGAATCCCACAGAAGAGGAGGCAAAACAGCTAGAAGGGATGGAAGACACCAGGAGAACAAGGACCCTGAATCAGCAAAGCACAGGGCCTACATGGATCTGCACTTAGTATTTTGATGTGAGTCTTGACTGTGAGAACAAGTGTGTCCCTGACTCTTGTTCCCACTTTTGGAATTCTTTGCCTCCTGTCTGGTTGCTGTGTCCAACATTAGTAAGGGTTTTTACTTCATCTTACTTATTTTATCATGTCTGATTGTTGTCTCTTGGAAGCTTGTGTTTTTTCTAATAAGAGACAGAAAGAGTAGGTATGCAGGGAAGGGGAGGTGGGGAGGAACTGGCAGGAATAAAGGGAGGTGAAACTGGAAACAGAATATACGGCACAAGAGAAGAATAGGTAAAAGGGAAAAATTACCAGGAAAAAAAGATGTACCAGGGATTTTTTTTAGTATTCCCTAAAAGTAGACTAATACTCGACAATAGACAATATATTAAATCCTTTATGAATTCATAAAGTGGGGGGTCAGAGAGATGTGGAACAGTTTGCGGTGAAAGGCCAGAGTACATCAGTGCAAAGAAAAGAGTCAAGCACTAGATGGTCTGAAGTTGTTTACATGTATTGCTCTGCAGAACTGAAAATGTACCTTGTCAGTTACCAATGGCACTTAAGACATTGTGTAAGTACCTCCATTAAGAAACCATGTATAAGAAAGTAAGAAAAAGATGGGTTTATTTGAAGGCACCCTACTTCCTTTTCTGACAAGAATGAATAGCTTCTCTTTCATACCAAGACATTTTGTGTCTACTAGAGCTTCTCCCAAATGGATTTCTACACTCTCCTCACAGGTTCTCAGATATGCTTTGCATAGCCTGTGTGAGGTAAAGCTCAGCTTTTACTTAGTTGCGTGTATGGGAATAAAAACACATTCTATGTTATGCTTTCCAGGTTTTGAAGGTACACGCATTTTTAGAAACACTCTTAATATTTACATTTATAACTCCACCAATGGGGTGGTCAGTAATATTAAATTACTAATACTTAGCAGAATATGAAGATCATGCACTGGCATGCTAGACCTGTCCTAATGAACTCTCTTCCTTTTAAACATGGCATTTAGAAAGAAGAATGCTTGAGAAGGATTTTATGAAATTTAATTTACCCAGAATTATTTGAGATGCATTCTATTGATATATTTATTTAAACTTATTTAGTTTTGTTTCAAAAATCAGAGCATGTAAAAAAATAAAATGGACATGGCCTCCTGGAGTTTTTGGACCACTGGGTAAATGGAGAAAGGCTCATGCCTAATGCTCCAAGTGGGAAAAAGCACCCAGAAGCCAGGGTGGTGCCAGATGCCTTAGGAGTGATACCCATCTGTAAAATTTAGGTCATTATTCAAATCCAAGCTGCAAGATGTCTTGGCTGAATCTGTTGTCTTTTGTTGCATTACCAGCATCTAAATGATCCTGTGAAAGATGAGCCACTAGAAAAGTCAATGGCATAGACGAATACTGGGTAATGCCAGCCTTTAAGTGGCAGGGTTCTTCCCTGTGGTGATTCACACTGTGATAGTGATCTCTCCCCAGGGACACTATTTCACAGATAGTAAATATATACATTTTTTTTCTTACAGGCCCTGGCATTAATTGGACATATGAATAAAATATCTTCCCATTCTTCCTTTTAATGCTTCCTAATTTCATCTCTCTACAAATCTTTCCATTCTTAAATATATGGAAGTTTAAGTTTTAAGGGAACTTAAATAAGTTCTCATTGTTTTAAAGTTCCTCATTGTTTCCTACCTCAACTTATGGACACCGAGAGATCATCTTAGGAAAAGAAACTCATTCTGGTGATTTAAAATACCCTCCAACTCACAGCTATGTCTTATTACATAAATGCTCTTATGTTTTTATCATTTATATTGGAAGGTTGTCCTCTGGAGAAAGAGAAAAGATAATATATTCCTTATGCCTAAACTTTCCCAGCTAGAATTCAAGGCCCATGAGAGATGTGGACTGTGGATCTGTGGAATGCATCTCTACTTAGAGCTCTGTCTCCTGAGAGTTTAGGGGAGCTTTGTTCTGCATAATAGTGGGGAATGTTTCTTCCAACCTATGAATGTGCTCTGAGGCCATGTATACAGAGCCGTGAAGGAAGTAGAAAGTCAGGGCTGATGGGAAAGTCGATCCCTCAAGGTACGTGCATTTGGTCTGACATTAGGCAAAGAATTTCCATTCACCTTGGGCAGTAAAGAAAGAACAGAAAGAATTTTTTTACATTCTCTTTGACAGATACTTTTTTCTCTCTGTTAAAATAAGATTATCTCCTTTGGACAGTGTAATGTATTTGAGAAAATTCTATTATATGTAATTATGATGATGTGCTCTATGAAGTAGAACTTATCCTAAGGCTAACAATACTATAAAATTTAATCAAAGCCTCAAGTAGAGTTCTCCTTACTTTTCTTTATAGCCTAAATTTAACATTTATTTAAGCATCGTTCCAAAACGACTGTATGTTAAAACCTTTACTAGCTGTTATGATGTCTACTAACTTAGGAAATCATATTTCTAAAACACGAACTAGCATTCTATTTTCTAATTGCAAACTTAATTATGGAACCACTTTCTAAACTTTTCTTTCTGTATCCTAATGACATAGTTCAAACCTCAATATGAATTAGGCAGCTTTGAAAACCTAAAGTAAAACATAAAAGCGAACATACTGAGAATTTGCAGGTGGTATTAGGCACTTCGTTGGACTCCAATGTTTCTCTTACAGTTATCTGTAGCAGGCCGGCTCTATTCTTGGTTCCAGAGGTTCCTCTAGAAAGTACATCCTGTACATGAGGCAAATGACTAATCTACCTGCAGTGGCATTTGTGTTTACTGCTGTAACTTTTTTCTGCTTTAAGGAGTTGTTGAAGTAGCATAATCTCTTTCAATCCATGTGTAAACACAGCTGCCACAATAAATCTGAAACTCAGCCTTTGCTATCTTATTTCTGTAATAAGATAAAACCCTTCAAACCTTCTTTATGCCTGACGATTAAAGTTTCCCTTAAGCCCCCAAAGCTCTGGCTCCCTAATGCTTAATGACCATTATCCCACTGGATACATTAAAAGTCTCTATTATGTGTGCACATTGCTCACTCTACCTGGAATATGCAACTCCTCATTCATTGTCCTTAACTTTCATGTTTTAAAGTCCAGGCATCATAGCCATGCTTTCTCTGTGATGACATCCATAATCCTGACACTAGGTGAGAAATTATGACCTGAGGATTTCTCACAGTACTATCTAAGGTTCAGATTTACACCATTTCTCTTTTTGTGTTTTTATTCTTGGACTTACGTCTCCAGAGAAGCAGGATCCATGTTAAAAAAAAAAAAATCTATCTTTTGTGTAAGAGATGTAACTATTAAAGCTAAAGATAAAAAAGATTGGCTGTTGGTAGAATTCAAAGTTACATCTTTTTCTAAAAATTTTATACTTATTTGAGGTAGGCTCTTTTCTCAGCTGCAGTGAAATGAGAGTAGACAAAAAAAAAAACCCATTTGCTTCAAGTATTAAATAACACCTAGTTTGTGTTCACAGAGTGACGAAATTTTTATTGTATACACAAAATGTTTCATTTTGTGCTTTTATGTTCATTTTTATTATTTTAGAACTTTGCTACACATCATCTAAGTTAGTAATCATGGTCTTTATTAAATGTATGTACTGTAGTAATAAAGAATTACATTAATTTAACAAAGTCTTTGGCGTACTGGTCCTATAAGATGCTGTTAGGGAATTTTGTAATGACAGCAATCTATCTTTTCGAGTAGTTCAAAATCGAATGCTCCATGCTTTAAAGTACTTAAGAGCAAAGAATGAACATTTTAGGGACTTTGTGTGTTTTTCAGACTCAGAATAAAAATGCTTGTTTAAATTTTCATTTACTTATATTAGTATATAAGTGGTGACTTACATGTATCTTATTTTAATATCTTCTTAGTCCTTTAAAAAATATAAGCCTGAAACTGCATATACATTGATATATATAGATAACAATTTAAGCTGTCCCACACCCGCTTCAGGGTTTGGATTACTTAAATGCACTCATAACGCCAATGTAAATGTAGAAGATTCAGGAAGAAATAGCATTCATTTCCAATACTCAGCTTATCCTACTATATAATTTTAACTGAAGCAAAACTATAAAATTTGAAAGCTTGGGCAGTCAGAGTTAGTTTAATGCCCTATAGAGTACTCATTCATTTAAATGCTCCTTCCCTAACAGAGAGACTTTGATAATTATTAAATTATATTTGGTCTGGTATTAAGGACAGCTATTAACTAGCTTCTATCATCCAAACAAACCAGAGCTCTATGGTGTGCACAAAATGTAAAACAAAACAAAATAACAAACAAACAACAACAAAACACCAAAAACCAGAAAAACAAAAACAAAAAAGGAAATGTAGGAGGTTCTCTCTAGTGGTTCTCCTGGACGGAACTTCCCATGCTGTAGTTAAGGATCTGAGTCTTTGAATGACTTGAGTTCAAATCATTTAATCATTTATTGTAGAACTGCGATTTTTGCATCCCTAGCTCAGTGACTAATTTGCTGCAATTAACAGTTAGAAAATAATTATAATCTTACAGTTTGTGAGATATTTGGAATGTTGAAAATGACTTCTAAAGAAAGGCTGATCTTAAATTAACTGTACTTGACTATTGTATTTTCCCCCAAAACATAAATGTTTCCTTTAACTTTTTTTTTTTTTTTGCAGTTGAGTTTAAAACTAATTTTGCCATTTTACCTTTAGTGATATTTGTCCAACACACAGTCCTTCTCTTCACTTGTCTCTATGTGGAACCATATCAAGTGTTCTTTCTCCTTCTAAAAT
This sequence comes from Rhynchomys soricoides, assembly GCA_019843965.1. Taxonomy (NCBI): domain Eukaryota; kingdom Metazoa; phylum Chordata; class Mammalia; order Rodentia; family Muridae; genus Rhynchomys; species Rhynchomys soricoides. The sequence goes on along the minus strand of JADRCH010000077.1, from coordinate 214,095 downwards.
ACTGACTATATTCAGCCTCTGCACATCTTTTTACCAACAAGTCCTCTATATCTTCAAAGGGTTAGTTAAGTAGGCAGATTCCACACAGGCAACTCATCACCAGGTGCTGCTGCTGTACTTTGCATAAGACACAGTTTCCTGGACTTGGTGGCTTAAATAGGAAATGGCCTCATAGGATCATTATTTAAATACTTGGACTTTAGGGAGTGGTTATACTTGACAAGGATTAGGAGGTGTGGCTTTGTTGGAAGAAATGTGTCACTGGTGGTGGACTTTGTGGGTTTGAAGGCACAAGTCAGGTCCAGGATCTCTCTGCCCATCCTGCTGTAGAACTCTCAGGTACCTCTCCAGCATCTTGTCTGCTTATGTGCCACCTTGCTTCCTGCTGTGATGATAATAGACTAGACCTAGAATGTATGCAAACTCCAATCATAAGAATTGCTGTGGTAGGGGTGTCTCTTCACAGCAAAGGGACACTGACCAAAACTTTGTATGAAGCAACTTTCTCATTTCCATTATCAAGGAAGAAAGACCAGAAATTCTTACTCTGGCTGCTACAAATGGCAAGCGTCATAATGATATGAAACATGAGAAGGCATATGCCCATCTTTAGGCTTAAGGCAGATAAACACTAATAACTTTAATAGTTTTGTATCCCATGCTGTCCCATCTTTTCCCCATTTCTTTAGGATAAGCCCGAAAATACTATGCATGTGTAGAAGTTAGGGAAAGGATTTTGAAGAGGGCAGCACTTACTTCCTTTTTTATGTGAGATGATAATTTTGTTTGCACTATTACTTTAGACTGTGAATTCATTGCCTTCTATTTGGTGTCTGGAAGGAAAGCATTTGCTTGTAAGATACTTTATATTTTATTATGAAATAATAAGAGAGCTTAAGTAAGTCTAATTAAATTTCTTCCACTCAATGACAGTAAATTTTCAACTCCAAATTTATTGCTGTACAATTAGACTTGTCAATTAACAGCAATAAAAGCCAGGGCTGGAGCAAACTTCTGAGGATTTTTAGCTGAATTTGGATGCACTCTGCAATATTTGTTTTACCATTGCACAGTAAGACTTTCACAAAGAAGAAATGCTATTTTATAGTAAAATGGAAAGAATGAGAAGGTACTAAAAGACAAATGTAGAGACATTTTCTTGGCTTCTACCTCTATTAAAGTTACAGCCTACAACCAATTTGTTCTCTATAATTTTAATTTTCAAAAAGGGGGAATATTCTTTACATTCTTTCCATGTGAAAGCGAATATAGAAACATTATTTTCTGAGAAGTCATGAAAAAATGTTTTTAATTGTTATAAATAATCTCATGCTTAGGATGTAGAGTATTTGGTAATAGATTTTACAGATGACAGTACTTTATCCTTTTCTAGTTAGCTGCCTCCTACTTATATGTACAGACTCAAATGCTTCTGATAATAACCAATTGTTGTGGTGTAAAGCTGGTTATTTCTTCAGTTATAACTCAGCAGTCTGTTTTTCCAGTTGTTTCAATCTGGCATATCTCTCTTTTCTCCTATCAGCAGAATAAAAGCCATTATATCATTGCTTAACAATGATCAAACAATCTTCCTGAATGAAGAAATGGTGTTCTTTATAGACAATATGGAAACACAAATAAATACCATTCATTCAAGAAACTGAGAAAATAATTACCAAAAGAATTTAAAAATTAATTTCCTACAGAAGCCAGACTTGTGAATTATAATACAAAGTAATTCTCCCTGATATGGTGTGTGTATGTGTGTGTGCAGCCCACCAGTCCATCTTGAGAACATACTTCCATGTGACTGTTGAACACGAAGACTGAACAGGAGAAGCAGTGAGAAGAGGAAGAACAGGTAGATGAGACAGTGGACGTTCTTTTTACTAAGACTGCTTAGGACACTGTCGGAGTAGGGCTTGCTAACTCATGTTGTACTCTCTCCAAATAAACAACAAACAAATAAAACCTAGATGGTTGGCGACATATAGGAGGAAAATCTGCTTAAGTAAGTCACATGATCAACCTTCATTCTCTCCTTCTTCAGGCCCAGTTTCTAGCGCTTGAGAAAGCACTGTTCCCCTTTTGTGCAAAAATTTACGACTTGGCCCTTGGTTCTAAAATTTCAGCTCACCAATCAAGTTTATATCTTTATATTTTAAAATTAACTTGTTGGACAAACATTGATCACTCTAATATACAAATACTCAATATATAAAATGCCAAGAGATTTGAGATTAAGAAATAAAAAAGTAAACGTGAAACAAGAAAGGAGGAAAATGAAAGGAAGCAGAGAAAGGAGGAGGGGGAAGAAAGAAAGTAGGAGAAATGGAGGGAGGAAGAATGAAAGAGGAAAAAGAGTGTGGAAGGAACCATGTTTTGGGTATTTAAGCAACCATTTTCTGTTCTAACAATCAACATTTGTTCTATCAGCATCCATGTTCAAAGCACGTGAAAGATTTTGCTCTCTCACTGCTTCATCTCATATTCTTCCTGTCTGGAGTACCACATTATAAGTAATACTTCCTAAACCTGTTCGTATCCCCAGATCACACTCTTCTGTTGATCATTTAATGGCTGAATGTCATCTGGCAAGTATTATTGTACATAAATAGTCTCATTCTTATGCCTAGAACTCTCTTAGGGTTTATGCTCTTTTTTTGTTAATACCTAAGGCATTGCTTTGTTCATAACATACATACTGTGTATGATTACAGAAAAAACCTGCCTGTGGAGGATTTCTCCAGTGTCTTTAATACACACCTCACAATTCCGAATACACAGGAGATGTCCTTCAAGAAGCTTTGTGGATGATCTCTTTGCTACTTGACACTGTGAAGAATAGTTACTATATTATTCTTCCTTATAAAGATATACAAAGCAAATTGTATAAACATCTGCATTTTCACACAGGTATCTCAAGTACAAAAGGTAAAGTGACTTTTCAGAGGCTGTGCTATTTCAAAGAATATGCAGTTAGTTCAAGCAGTATGCACTAGAAAACACCTTAGTATTTAGAGTTAAATGGTCAGGGCTTTCTTTCTACCTGAGACCCGGACAAGTTTTGTCATCAAGGAAAAGACCCTTGTTTTATTCTATGTGAGCTATTTAACAAAATGTCATAAACATTGTTGCTTCTCGACAAACAAGAAAAAGTTATTTCTTTTTATTTAGTTAGTTAGTTAGTTATTTTAGATATTTACTTTATTTGAATTTCAAGTGTTTCCCCTCTTGAATCCCCCTATCCTATCTCCCCTCCCCAGGCCTCTATGAGAGTGATCACCCACCCACCCACCCACTCCTGGAGAAAGTTATTTCTTATGGTGGCTGAAAAGTTTGCAATCAAGAGCATGGCAAGTTAGGTATTTGGTGATGGTCATTTCCCCTTTATGTCATCACAGGACAGGAAAGGGAACAGTAGACCTCTGAGCCTCATCTTAGAGCTTCCTCTGATTTTTGAGGACTCTGAACTCCTGACCTTGTCAATCTCCAATCCCAGGGTTTTACTTAAAATGCCATGACTCATGACATTTTGACTTGGTTTTTAGTGTATCCATCAAATTGGTAGCATAAGCCTTTAGAATAAAACAACTATTTCCTTGGGATGCTATTTTCTGAAAAGCAGATAAATTATTTTCTTATTCAAAGCCACAATTGATTTTGAAGATCATATTATATAAGTTTTTAGCATGTAATTTTAAATTATAATTGTAACCAAATATGCTAATTTTGTATGTTGTCCCAATAGCTATGTTTCTTCATTGCTATTGAGACAGTGTCTCAGTCTGTGGCCCAGGCTATCCCTTAACTCTTCTTTTTTTCTCAATTAATTTGATAATTTCATAGGTGAATACATAGTAATTATTTTATTCCCACTAGTTCTACCTCTTCAACTTCTCTCATGCCCCCCATAACCCACTTCTCAAACTCATGATCTTTCTACTGTAATTATTCTTACTTACACATAGATACATGTAAAAAATTTCTGTTTGAGGAAGAGAGATCCTATTGAGTTCAATTAGTGTTACCATTATGTGAATGGCCTTAGGGTTGACCACTTAGAATTGGATTCTTGTGATGGTTTGTATATGTTCGGTCCAGGGAGTGGCAGTACTAGGAGGTGTGGCCTTGTTGCAGTAGGTGTGTCATTGTGGGCATAGGCTTTAAGACCCCAGTCATAGAAAGTCAATCTTCTCTTAGAGGCCTGCAGATGAAGATGTAGACCTCTCAGCTCCTCCTGCACTATGCCTACCTAAATGCTGCCAGGCTCCTGCCTTGTGGTTGCTGGACTGAATCTCTATACCTGTAAGCCAGCCCCAATTAAATGTTGTCTTTAAAGAGTTGCCTTGGTCATGGTGCCTGTTCACAGCAGAAAACCCTAAGACAATACTCAACCCTAAAAATAATGGTTCTCCATCCCTCAGCAGCTGCTCACTGCCTATTCTTCATCTAGGAGTCAAGCCTTGTGAAATTTCCCTGCATCCATATTGTCCCAGGTGTGGTAGTACCGAAGGGGGGTTTCCCATTTTCTGGAGAAAGAGGAAGGGAATAATGGGGGAGGAATTTGCAGGGGTAGAAGTGAGAGGAGGGGAGGGAGGAAGCACAATGGAGATGTATTATGAAAACAAATTGTGGGAAAAAAATTCTATTCTAATAGTGTAGTAGTAGATTTTCCTCTAGGGTTTGGGACCTTTTCAGCCATATGGTTTTGGCTGTGGTCACAGTACCAGATCTTACTTCCTTACAAATGAAGATTTTAGGTTCAATAAGTCATCTGTTAATTATCCACAGATACAAATACTGTTACTGTTCCATTGGGGATATCTTGATGCTTTGATCATTGTTTACTAACTCTTCATTTTGTTGCCTGGAATCCTAGTTGTGTGACACCATACTTGGCTAACAATGCTCTTTTTGTAGGTAATAATAATTATTATTGATAATGAAAAGAAATTCATATCAACGTGACACAGATTGTTACTTAATATGAAAATAGCACTCTTCACACATAGTGTGAGTATTTTAGTAAGATTTGAAGATTCATATAAAATATGATGCACCACAATTGTTCTACTGGCTTTTTTGGTAGAATTTTCATATTAAACTAAAAAATTACTCCATAGTATATTCAGATACAGTGAAAATGAATTATTCAGGTGCAAGAGAGACAAAGCAAAACTACAAACAGCCTGTGGTTTATAATAAGGCTCATTAAGTCATGCTAAGTTCCCTCATAATTAACCTTTAAGTCACTCCTACTACAAGTCTTCCCTCACTATAATGAGCTGTCCTTACAGATATTCTGCTCTTTGGTTTCTTGTTTACTTTTACTAGGATGGCTATCATCTTTAGTCATAGACTGCAAATAGAGAATTTGACAGTGAGGGGCTGGTGGGTGGATAAAGGTACTCTCTATCAAGCATGACAACCTGAGTTTCTTTTCTAGAACTCACACGGTAGAAAAAGAGACCTATGTCTTTTCCTGTCTACAAAACGAGAGCTATCTCAGAAATTACCTAGTTTTAAAAATCTTTTCCTGTCTACAAAACGAGAGCTATCTCAGAAATTACCTATTTTTAAAAATCTTTTAATTTCTTTAAGAACTTTATCAATAAAGTATCCATGCATGTAAGATGCTATCCTTGTTTTAATTGCACCATTAAATTAAATTTTTATGAGTATAACTACACAATATATGCAAGTATAGACTAATCCCTGAGAAGAACTGCTAGGTCAGGAAGACAAATAATTCATAGGGAGTAGGAATGTAGAATAGTGCATCTGACAAACAAGGAGAATAGAGTTGTGAATTGAATTTATGAATTTAGTTAGGATTTGATAAACATAACCTTCAAACAGGATATGGAACAGTAGAAATCTGTAAGTGGATCACTTCCTAGCAAGGACTTCACATTCACTCTTTGCTTCTTCACAGCTTTCCCAAACCCCTGGTTCTCACTCTGCTGCATCAAGTTTGAGTTCTCCATGAAAGCACTCCTGGTTCATTATTAAATGAATGCTTCTGATCTCTTTTCATTCCCTCCACCTAGTTCTTTCTCTGCAGTACTGTGTCCTTCTCTTGGTCTCAATCTCATGCTTATCTGTCCACGACTCAGTGGACATAATAATATAATCTAGCAGATGTAAGGTGCTCAGTATTTCATACTTATAAATATGACATGCTTGCATGTGTTTTCGTGACTCTATATACTCATGATGTCAATTCATGAATCTGAATTAATCAGCCATTCATTTCCTTGTATTTCAGTGTTTCTCTGGTACTCATTCAATGTACTTTGCATTAGTGGAAAGTTTCTAGAAATATATATATATATTTAATATATAATAATATATATATATGCTATCTGGAATACATTGGTTTTCACCTACTTTCTGTATTTTGGGTTTATTCTGTTACTACACTGAGAGTAAGCGGGTGGTGATCAGGTGATCATTTATTTAGCAATTATAAATTATTATTAAGCTCAATTTACATTGTTTTATATATTTATATTACTTGATATTTTCAGTAACATTTATAATTTTTATTTCTTCTTGTTTTCTTACACTTACTGTGATGGTGTGAATATGCTTGTCCCATGGAGGCCCTATTAGGAGATGTGGTCTTGTTGGAAGAAGTGTGTCACTGATTGTGTAGGCAGGCATTGAGGGCTCCTAGTGCTCAAGCTCTGCTCAGTTTAAAAGAGACCCTCATCCTGACTGCTGTATTGAAGACAGTCTTCATCTGGATGCATTCTGATCAAAATGTCGAACTCTTGGCTCCTCCATCACCATGACTACCTTGATGATGCCATGCTTCCCTCCATGATGATAATGGACTGGATCTCTGAAATTGTAAGCTAGCTTCAATTGATTGTTTTTATTTATAGGAGTTGCCTTGGTCATTGTGTCTCTTCACAGTAATGGAAATCCTAACTAAAACACTTACTCTCTATGTCCTTATACCGTGATATCATTCTAGCTGTAAAGTTTACTTAGTTATCTAGCATTTAACATTTAAATCTGTTGCTATTTTATACTATATTATACATCCTGACTGGTATCTCTGAGGGACTTCTCCATTCCTGTGACTCTAGTGACAATTTATTTGCTTGCATCAACCTGTGGTCTTTTCCATGAATTACAGGATTCTATATCCAAGTACACATACAGAATACCCATAAAAACAAATTCTCCATTTTATCTGTCTACTTCTGATTTTTCCTATAATATGTCTTAATTTATTATGAAAGTCTGACATTCATCAAATACACAAATTTAATTGATTCTTGAATTCTAATCACTCAGCATATATCCAGAAAATTTTTACATACTATAATCTCTATATGATAAAATCTCTGTCTACTTTCCAACATGATGATACTTACTTTCACTTATTTTAGACTGTTTATGTATGGCTTTAATCCTCCCCATTATATTGCCACCCAAGTGGTCATTCTAAGAAAAGAAACTTGAGAAAGCACTAGCTTTTTCAGCAAGATAAAAAAATAATATTCTTATAATATAGGTGATATTTGCGTTATAAATTTCTTTTAATGGTCACAAAATATTTTTTGTCTGATATCTCTTCGATAAGATTTACCAGAACATTTTGTTTGTTAGAAGTCAGAAACTCAGCAATCACAGTAGGTGACATCTCTTAATCGTATATGACTACAGAATGTTTTCTCTATCACATGGAGAAATTGATATGAACTTTAGAACTGGCAACATTATTATATTAAGGAAATGATGAAATATATGTATTGCCCAGATTTTAGATTCAATATATTATTATAAAAACATGTACAAAACAATAAAATATATATCTTGAAAAACATTGAAAAATAAATTGTTTCCCAAATGTGTTGCATAAAACTTGCTGTAAATATTACACTTTTAAAAATGATTTCAAAATCATAAGTAACTGTAATCCAAGAAATGAAAATAAACTCATATATAATTATATTTAACAAAAAAAGGTACATTATATTAAAAAATATCATCACTAACACATAGAAGTTGGGGTGTTTTAAGTATTATACAATTCTAAGTTCAATATAAGACACCAAAGGACGTTGTCTGTGGCCAGATAGATGGCCCGGTGGCTAAGAGTGCTTGATGCTCTTTTTAATGGTAGCAGATTATTATCCAGCATCCACTTTGGGTAACTTACAACAGTGTGTCACTCCAGGAGAAGAGATCCAATACCATGTTTTTTTATTCCTTGGGTATTCATAAAATTATATGCATCTATACAAACACAAACACACACATACATACAAATGAAAATAAAATAAATTCTTAAACTTGGGGAGAAAAAACAAGTCCTGAACTGGGGCAAAGTTCCTGGTGCTAGAGAGAGCTCAGCTTCAAAGGATGTTGTGAAAGCAGCCTGGGAACCAAATTTAAAGTCTAGGTTAGGGCTCCAGTTGTGGAGGAAGCTGAACCTTGAGAGGGAGCTGATGACTGAGGTGATGAATGGTGAATGGGGGTGAGGGTGAGTACAATAAAAGCTTTACAGAGAGTTCCACCACTCCCATGGGAAGCTGCAGGCCCAGGAGGGATGCATTATTACACTCTGGAGAAAACCCAGTTCCCACTGGGATAGAATCTCTAGCCTAAATATTGGTCTCATTGAAGGAAAAGGCACATCAACCCTAGCAGGAATTAGTTCTCCACCGAATACTACAAATGCTACCACTAAGATAAATCGGTGACTAGGACTTTATGAATAAAACACACAAAAAGAAAGATAAAAAGCCTTAAAAAAACAAACTCCAGGTGTATAAGCCATGGTGCAGAAATAGAAGTGACATGAAACAGGAAGACAATCAGTGTTCTCTAAAATCACTGAAACCACAATGAGAGTGTCTAATGAATATGGCTAAAAGAACTATGGTACAAAAAAAATTGAAAAATTATTATAACTATGTACAATTAATCCATTCTCTATATAGAATATATTATATATATTTATAATATATATTAACATAAATATGTTCTAAGAGAACAAAAACAAGAAGAAAAAAGACAATCAATCCAAGATTTTAAAATACAGATAGAATTAGTGAAGAAAATAGAAACTGAAATGACATTCAAAATAAAAATGTCTCCTCTATAGAAAGCTTCATCAACAATGGATTACATAGAAAAACAGATTCCCAAACAGAAGAAAAGTTAGAGGAATCTGATACCCAGTAAAGGCTATTTGTATATTCTCTTAGGTAAATTTAAAAGAAAATAAACAGGAAATTCAAGAGCTTAAAAATACTGACCTTCAGATTATGAGACTAGACTAAAAAGACCATACCAAAGGCATAGAAAACATTTTCACCAAAACCATAGGAGAAACTTTACTAAACACAAGAAAGAGATATCCATTCTGCTACAAGAGATAACAATATACAATACCTATATAAGACTAGGGGAAAAAACAGAACAAACAAGCAAAACAAAAACAAACTCTCTGAAACATATAATTAAAACATTAAGTACTCATAATAAAGATAGTGCTGAGATAGAATGGTTAAGCCACTAATAAAACCAGGATCATCAGAATAAAACTTGATTATTTAACAAAAACATGTGAAGCCTGAAGAGCTTGTAAAGATCTATTCGAAGTTCCCAAACTATTGAGATGGTCCAGTGATTAAAGACACTGGTACCTCTTCTGGAGGATACACATTCAATTTCCAACCCCTCCAGGACAGCTAACAAGTATCAATGACTTCAGTTCCAGAGATCTCATGCTCTTTTGCGAGCATGTGGGTCAAAGACATACTTGCAGACAAAAACACCCAAAAATGTGAAATGAAAAATAAATAAATTTCAAAAATATATTTCCAGATTCTAAGAGACAATTGTCATCCCAGAGTATTGTATCTGGTAAGATTAACTATTGAAATTAAAGGAGAAATAAGAATTTTCCACAACACTCCTTCCTGACATCTATCACAATCTCTCTAGTTTTAACACCTATGCCCCGTAGCAGACTGCTTGTAAGACTTGCTACCTAGATTTTCTGGAGACTCCTCTGAACTGTGTGACCTCTCAGCCTTCCCTTCTAGCCTTTTTCCACTCCTTGGTGTCAGACATCCATACCTAGAAACCTGACCCCGGGAGACCACTTCACTCTCCTTCCTGTCCTTCATGACAACCTCTACTTTCTTACACAAAGCTTGTGGTCATGCACTAACAGGTACCCGTCTCCAGCCCTACCCCATTCTCTCAGAACATCACCAAAACCTTGGTATAAGCCCAGCTTTTCTTCTTCCTGTGTATTCTCTCAGTCTTCCTTTCTAACCCTTCCTATTCCTGTATCTAGGTGTCAGCTCTGACACCTAGATACATTATCTATCTGGAACGCTAGTGGCCATATCAGATTGAGACCAAAGTAGATGATCCACACTATCCTTCTTCCATTATGATCTCTTTAGACTCACCATTAAACCTGTAGTAACTTGACTGCAGGTTCTCCTTATCCCTTCTTAATTGCATTCACTGGAGACTTCAATTCTTGGTACAGACCCAGGGTCCCCATGCCTTTCCTCTCTGTTTTACCAGATTAGTTTTTGTCTTACTGAAACCTTCTTGCAAGATCTCCTCTTGTTATAACATTTCCAGATCTCTGGGGAAAAAAAGCCCAGTAAGATACTATTCTTGTGTTGTTGGTCATAGGTATTTTAGACTTAAAAAGCAATAGACAGTATTGCCATTGTTCTTGTTCACCCACCAGAATTTTATTTTTAGATTTTATTACTGAAGACACCATGCACATTGGTCACAGTACATGGAGAAACTTGGTAACCAGAAAGTTTCCCCGCTGTTGTTTAGTTTCCATAGAATTGGAAGGGGCTCTGAAGGCTGCTGATCAACCATCAACAATGTGATGTTATTTTATCTTGAGAACCCAATTAACTGAAATAATGACAGGTGTGGTGAGATGTGCTGACGGGTGTGATAATGGTCTTAATGTAATGACTGAAGATTTATGTTTGGATATAAAACCTCTTGGTTCTGCAAAGATAGCCAAGAATGCTGACCTAAATAGATCTCAGGCCTCAGGGTAAATCTACTCTTATTAACTTGTTAATTAACAACTGCCCTCTAAATTTATTCGGTCTCCAACCATAAATACAGAGAAGCATCAGAGACTGTTCAGTCAGTGGATGGTGGTGAATACAGAAAGTCACAACTGCTCTAAAAAAAAAAAAAATAAAAATGATAAGTGATTTTAATGCATTTAGATCAAATCCATGCCCCAAACTCAGGGTCCATCTTGGAAGAGGGATAAAAGTAATTTAAAAGTCTGAGGTCAGAGAAGATTGGAGCAAAACTATCTTCTTTACATGAAATTACCACTGCACTCATAAAGGCACAGCTCCTATGGCTGCTTCCACAAGATCAAACCAGTCAACCCCCTAGCTTAGATTGAGAACGGGTTCATGGGCATCCATCTCTAATCATGGAGATATTGGTGGTTGATGGCTAGGAGGGAGTCAGTTTTCTTTACAGGTATAAATCCTGGTTCTGTGGATGCCCCTAGGTGGAGTTGATGGCTATTAAATAAAAGTAAACAGAACAAATATCTTTCACCATTCAAATGGAACTGAAATTCTGACAAAATTTTCATTATGGAATATGTCCAATACCTCAAATATTTGATCATGTAAAGGAAGAATTTATCCTTTGTAAACATAGATTATAAGTCAGAATTCTTGCTGCCTAGAACATGCAGTATTTGTTTCTAGCCACTGGTCAATGTTTTAAAGGATAGAAATTTAGATATGTATTTTCTGCATAGAAGGCAATCAATAATGAGTTGATAAATTTAGGAAGTTGAAAGAGAATGTCTATTTTAAAACAGAAAACACATACTGTAGAAAGCAGTTGTTATTCATCTAATGATATTAAAGGTGTAGAGATACAAACAAAGATATATTAAAGCCTAATTCTGTATGAGAGAACACTTCCTACCCTTTCAAAAAAAGGTGTGGGGGGGGTGAACATCTTGAAATTGGCAACTTTGTTTTCCAACAGCTTGCTATTCTTCTGTGTCTTTTTTCCTTGGAAACATGATCACATGTCACTCATTCTAGATGGGGCACTGACCAGGAGACCAATGAACAATTTCACCCAAGCTAGCTTAGTGAGCTAGTGAGGTTTTTACCATTACTTTTTAGTATACAGATGAGGAGTTATATACAGAAACATGGGTAACATAAAGGCAGCTGTATCACTGAAAAGTATATACCCCAACATGGACTATGACTCATGAAAAGTATCCATAAAACTCCCCATACAACTAGTGGATGGCTTAGTCAATTGGAATGTGCCTTCTCTGCAACAGCTGTTACTATTACTTTCCTTAGGGAAAGGGGCTTGTAGATCTTGTAACTTTCAGGATCTTCCTTAGCCTTTTGAATCTCACTTACTTCCTAGAGCCTTATAAGCCTTTTTTATTTCCTTAGTCTTCTGAATCTTTTCTCACTCCTGGAATGAACATTTCAATTTGAAGAAAAGAACTGTGTAACATTGTACTTTTTCCATCTTCCATTGTTTCTATTCTCTCTTCCATTATGATCTATTAAGCCTGAAGGGAGTGATGTAGATGTCTGATTATATTTTTCTTTACCTATCACTGAGCATTAAGCAAAAATACTATAGGTAAAGTTACTTATCTCCAGTAGCTAGGCTGATTATATGTCTCTAGAGATGTCATTGCCAACTGTACATGACTAGCCAAGGATTATAGCACATGCAATCTATGGGTGTAAACACAAATACTTAGAAACCAATTTGATACGCACTTAGCATCATCCATTTGACAAAACAATTAATGTGTATGTGTGTGTGTGTGATCAAATTCAGTGCCGTTCCCATATTAATTAAATATTCTACCACTGAATAACATCCCTCCCTACCTTTATAATTTTAATAGGAAAGTTATTGTTTGGATATCAAGGAATTAAAGTGATTCTAGACTTAATTTTAAGAAGTATAATTGGTTAAAATCTGAGTTCATTGGTCAATTGTCTATTTGTAAAACTAGTGGCATATTGTAAAGTCACTGTAGTCTTCTAAATAAAGAACACATGGAAGGAAAAATAGGAGTTGTACATAATAAACAAATAAAGAGTCACCTGTAAATCTTTGAAGAAAGATAATGAGTCTCTTGGTTCTCATTCATTACAATATCTCACAGCGTTGAATTAATAAGTTCAAGATAAATATGTTGACTGACCTCAGAACTCAAATACTCATTAACTGCTGGCACTCCTTCCCCTCTGCTAACAGCTAGGACAATGGAAGGCAGAAGAGTGGAGTTTCACCTGTTCTGAGCACATCCTTACACATCACATGTAGTATCCATAATCTTTCTTTATATCACCAGCATTTAGTATTTTCTTTAATGTTGAATGATGAATAAAATTAATTATATTGGCCTGAAAATGGTTTCTCTAGCTTCCAAGCACTCTAAATATTGGTGTTAATATATAGCCTCTGATATGGTCTCATTAAAGCACTTCCTTGAAACAATATAAAAGGCATATTATATAAATATGAATATAAATTCAAATACACACACACACACACAGAGAGAGAGAGAGAGAGAGAGAGAGAGAGAGAGAGAGAGAGATGCAGATTCATGCACATATTTACTTCCTCAGTTCTTCTGCAGCTTGTAGGGAATTGACCATACTTGTTTGGGAATATGGGAATATGGAGTGAATTTTCTCTATAATAGAAAGGTGACTTCTGTCTCTTTTTCTAATATCTTCAAAACAATCGGACACCTTTGTCAACTTTGATTTCATAGGTGGGCTTGTGATAACCAGTCCCTGAGAAATCAGTGGGTGATCCTGTGGAAGCTGTACTACTACCCTCATCCGGAAATGTCTGATCAGTCAAGCATCTCCTGATCATGCCCAGGAGCCTAGAAGTGACAGATAGAAATGGTCTCTGCAAATCTTTTCAGACAGAAAAACCTGAAGCAAATGCTAGAATCCTCATTATAGCTGAATATTGATTAAGAGCATCAAAGATTTAAAATATAGGGCTGTGTAGGGATAACAGTGTGACCTCAGGACTCCTGCAGGATGTACATTTTCCTTGAGTGCTATAACCACTTAAAATACAGTTATAAAACAGGAAGGAAAGAAGATTAGAAGCAGGAAAATCAAGCATTTTCTCCACAAGGTAAAAATTAGGCAGCTGACGTTTGGGTCACTTGTGACCTTTTCTATGCATTTTTATATGTTAGTATAAATGGCATAGAACTGAAATTAAAGGGGGGAGCTGCAGTGTTATCTAAGAAGAAAAGAGACATAGTAACTCACGGGCAAAATGTTGCTGTCAGTTCTAATTTGCTACGGACTCTGCATGATCCTGAACCTAGGCACAGCTCTTGCACATGCTCCAATGCAGTCTGTTGGAATAGTCAAGTGAACAACACACTGAAGAGGATGGTATTCTTCACCCAAGTTACAAAGATGGCTACCCATACACACACAATGCCAGAGCTCAAGCTAGAAGGGCAAGATAATGATTATTCATGTCTTCATTGTGTTTTAAAACACTCAACGTATTTAACTAAAATTGTATAAAGTTCTTAAGAAAAATGTGGGAAAATGGGTTTGATATTGATTATTGTAGGGGCTGAAGTGTTTGGGCTTCACCAGGTTTATTGATAGCATCTATTCTACATTACTTTAGTGTCTAAAAACCAATAACTCCCGAGGGTGTTTCAACTATAGAATAGTTGTCTATTTGATTTTTAAAAGCAATTCTTAGATAAAATGTTGTGTTATTGAGACAGTTGAGATGAATGGTGGGCAGGAAAAGAGAGCCACTGGTGAAAACCATGAAACTTTAATTTTCGCAACCTGCTTCATTCTTCTTCCATCATTTTGTTTTGAAACATCTCACTTTTTACATGATTTGGGCAACTTAATTCCACTTGTGCATTCTAAGTGCCTTGGGCATATGCACTAGCTTCAGTTTCATACAAAATTTATAAAGCTTATGACGAATATTTCAGACACAATGCTGTCTATGAAATAATTTACATTTTATTTCTTCTCTATTGTTTGAAGAATAGATACACACTATCACACAAGCTGTCATGATCATAACTTGGAATTTGTAAAGCAAGGTGAAAAATCAGAATGATTTCAATTCTCTTATAGTTTTTTAAAACTTGATTTACAACTGAGATGTCTGTCACAGAGTTTCCCATGAGCTGTTGGGAAGTGTATGCATTCTCTTATGCTGCATTTAGCATTATATAAAGAAATTTTAAATGTTTTCAAGCTAGTTTATATATGATGTTTCTTTGTTGGATAATGTTTAACTAAAAATGAATTTGGAATATTAAATCAACACTAGAATTGTGTTGGACATACCTGACTTTCTATGCTCATTAATACTTATTTTATGAAATTGGGAACTTACCAATTCCACTCATATATACAGTTGTTACATCTTCTTGATCCATATCAATATCTAACCCATGTTTTATATCAAATATGAGAATGGGAGTTAGAAGTCTTTGGCATTCATTTATTCAGTAAGTTGATTTACATTCTTTGACTCTGTATAGGTATTTTTACACATGAGGTCTATTTTTTGGAGACAAAGAAAAGTTGAATTTAGTTTTTTTTTTTTTAAATTCAGTTTAATTGTATATATTAAAGATATTTTCTTTTAAAAATATCTCTTTCATTAGATCAGAAATCAGAATTATATCAGTTTCCCCTTCCCTTTCCTTCCTTGCTCTCTCTCAAATTCATGACCCCAACCATATATTATCTTGTTGCTACTTCAAAACTGTAATTTTAATACTGTTATGAATATAAATGTAAATATAAGATATCTATCATCTATCTATCTGTCTATCTATCATCTCCAATAATCCAATAATGGTCACATTCTTGGTAACTGGCTGTGTTTTTTGTTTTGTTTTTAATTATTAGCAAGTTAGTTAGTTAGTGTACTGGCTAGTTTTGTGTCAACTTGACACAAGCTGGAGTTATCACAGAGAAAGGAGTTTCAGTTGAGAAAATGCCTCCTTGAGATCCAGCAGTAAGGCATTTTCTCAATTAGTGATCAAGGGGGGAGGGGATCCCTTGTGGGTGGTACCATCTGTGGACTGATAGTCTTGGGCTCTATAAGAAAGGCAGCTGAGCAAGCCAGGAGAAGCAAGCAAGCCAGTAAGCAGCATTCCTCCACGGCCTCTGCATCAGCTTCTGCTCCTTGACCTGCCTGAGTTCCAGTCCTGACTTCTGTTTGTGATGAAAAGCATTGGAAGTGTAAACCGAATAAACCCTTTCCTCCCCAACTTGCATCATGGTCATGATGCTTGTGCAGGAATAGAAACCCTGACTGAGAC
Organism: Rhynchomys soricoides; assembly: GCA_019843965.1. Classification (NCBI taxonomy): domain Eukaryota; kingdom Metazoa; phylum Chordata; class Mammalia; order Rodentia; family Muridae; genus Rhynchomys; species Rhynchomys soricoides. The sequence continues at coordinate 197,699 of JADRCH010000077.1, read as the reverse complement.
AAATTGGTACCAGCGTAGTGGTTATTCCTGTGACAACCTGACCATGTTTTGGAGAGGACTGTGGAAGGATTTTGGAACTTAGAGCTAGAAGATCCATTCAGTGTTATGAGCTTTGTAGATATTGTATAGAAGCTTGGAAGATAATGTTGAGAACATTACAGAAGATGGAGATCTGGCTTGTGAAATTTCAGATGGAAGATTAAAGACTCTTATCAGGGCCATTGCTATTCTAACTGTGAAGATTCTGTGGTTTTGGTTAGCTGAGGCTGAAGAAATCAGCTGTAATTTAAAAAAATACCAGAACTACTAAAGCAAAGCCATTGCATTGCTGGGACTATTGATACTGGTTAGCTGTAGCTAAGATATTAGCGGTGATTAAGAAGAGACCATCATTGGGGTGAAATCTTCTGAGAAGTGTTTTCTGAGAGTACAGAGGCTTCGTTCCAGAGATAGCCAAGGTTGTACCTTGTGCTGTGGCAGGACTTGGTAATGTGTAAGAGTCACCCAGGTAGTACTGGGTTTGAAGACATGAAGGAGTCATGAAAAGCAGCTGAGGCTCAGCACTGTGAGTGGCTGAGGAAGGCCATTAGAAAAGGTGTAGCCTCAGTTGCAATTGACAGCCCAGAACTGAAGGGGTCATGCAAAGGAGGTGAGGCTTGGCACCGTGAAGAGAGCCTATGAGAAGCTGTTGGTAAACCTAGTTGCAGCACAAGACAGCAGTGTTTGGAGATACCTGTACAATGAGATGACCACCAAGAAGAACAGCAGCAGTGGAGTACAGGCATCTGGAACCTAGAAGACAAGGTGTGTGCTACAAAGGGCAGAGCTGAAGAAGTGACTCAAGCCCTTGGAGGAATCCAAAAGGTCGTGAGTGGATCCCAGACATTGGATGGTTGGAGTCTGATTTTGCTTTTGATTGTGACTGTGCCCTGATATATTATCCCTCCTGAAGAAAGAAGATATTTTAGTGGAGCCTACAGTTAAGAGACTTTGAATTTTTAAAAGACTTTGAATTTTAAGAGATTGGATGTTGAAAGGGGACTAAAATGTTAATAGGTAAGAATTTTCAAGGACTGTGGGGCTTTTAAAGTTATTTAGATCTTAGAGATGAGTAAGGAAGTAAGGGTAATGTGTTTGTGTGTCAAGGTGACAAGGGGTCAATTGTACTGGCTAGTTTTGTGTGTTAACATGAGCTGGAGTTATCACAGAGAAAGGAGCTTCAGTAGAGAAAAATGACTCTATGAGATCCAGGTGTAAGGCATTTTCTCAATTAGTGATCAAGGGCAGAGGGTCCCTTGTGGGTGGTACCATCTGTGGGCTGATAGTCTTGGGTTCTATAAGAGAGCAGGCTGAGCAAGCCAGGAGAAGCAAGCCAGTAAGTTACATCCCTCCATGGCTTCTGCATCAGCTCCTGCTTCCTGTCCTGCTTGAGTTCCAGTCCTGACTTCCTTTGCTGATAAACAGCAGCATGGAAGTGTAAGCTCAATAAACCCTTTCCTCCCCAACTTGCTTCTTGGTCATGATGTTTGTGCAGAAATAGAATCCCTGACTAAGACAGTTAGTTAGTTAGTTAGTTAGTTAGTTAGTTAGTTAGGATTTGCTAGAGCAGTGGTTCTTAGGTAACTCCCAACCAGAAATTATCTCATTGCTTCTTCATAATTGTAATACTGAGATGGTTATGAATAAAAATGTAAATATCCTATATACAGAATATCTGATACACTACCTCAAAGGGGTTGAGACTCACAGGTTGAGAACCACTGCTCTAGATGAATAGAGTTGATAGAACAAGTACATAGCAGCAAAGGGGAAAGGCAGATATGCAAAAAAGCAATAAATTTATCCCCCCATCCTCTGGACTTTTATTATCTGAACTATTTCTGAAAGCTGTTACCCACTCTGGGGCAAGATTTTCACTCCCTTTGGTTACTCTTTCCAGGAAACACTTTTGTAGAACCACCCAAAGATATGTTTCTTATTTGACTCAGATTTAAGTTGAGAGTGGAGATTAAGCATCTTACTACCTCGTAGGTATTAACGGGATGGCTGGCTTTCTAAGATGGGAAGGATTGAATCTTTTCTGCGTCTCCTTTATTCATTTAGTATTCTCATGAAAACTCCTTTTTTATCTTCTGCTCTTGGGATTGAGAATGTCTTCCTCCTCTGTTAAGAGTACACAGCTACTTTGATGATCATAAACTGCCTTAGTTTGTGCTTGTCTTGAAATATTCTATAGCTTTCTTAGAAACAGTAATTTTGGTTGGCATACTTTTAGGGCTTGAAATGTGTTGACTCATGCTTCTGTTGTTTTACATGTTGGTAATGATAGATGTGATACTATCATGCATTTGCCTTTGTTGGCAAATGGCTTTTTTAAAAAAAAAAAAAAATTCTGGTCATGGTTTCTCTGTTTGTTAGTGGCTATCCTGGAATTCACTCTAAAGACTAGACTGGCTTCAAAAGCAGATATCTGCCTGGCTCTGCCTTCCAAGTACTGGAATTAATGGTGTGAGCTATCACACCTGGCCCCTTTATGGGTCTTAATACATTTTTTGCTTTGTATTTTTGGCACACTGACTATGACATATGACTTTTTTCCCTTGGGTTTTGTCTGTTTAGATTTCTAAATGAGGAGTTTTTTTGTTTGTTTTTCTGACATTCTCATACATTTTGGTGATGGTTTTCTCTGTATTTATGTGCCTGTGTGTGTCCTATTTGTGGCCATTACTCATTCTAAACTGAAAATTTTGAAATTCTCACTCAACATTTTGCCCACTGCATTGGGGAGTTAGGATCATTTGGAGTAATACATTACTTTGCTTCTTAATGTTAATCATTTTGTGAGCTGCCAAGTAGATGCAGGAAACTAAACCCAGATTCTCTGCAAAATCAGCAAGTACTATTAACCACTGAGGCATCTCTCCAGCTTGTTTCTGTGCAAATATGAACTTTGATGGTATAACTACAAAAGTGTAAATTGCTTAAATAGGAAAGAAAAAAATGTAATCTCAAGTGAATACAAGCAGAATTTAACTCTATAACCCTCTGGGGAAGTTTAAAAGAAGCTTCTGAAAACAAATTTAGTCTTGAAGAAACCTGGTTCCAGTAATGGCCAAGTATCAAGACCTGTTCGGAGCTCTGGACCTGTTCGGAGACCTGTTTGGAGCTCTGGACATTAAGATGCTGGCTCAGAGAACTTTACTTCTGTTTTTTTCCTCCCCAAGCTTCATATTCTTGGATCACATAAATACTGAGAAGATTAGACCTAACTTATATGTTTTTGAAGCTTAAACCCAGTTACTAACTTGAAGTACATGCCTGGCGTGCAGGTTGAGATTGTTTGCTGGTTTAATTATTAGTTGTTGTTTTACTGTTATCTTTCAGTTTGGGATATTATCTTTCTTAAATGAGAATAATTAATTAACTTGGTTTAAATGCTAAGAGCCAGGTGGTGAAAATGAATGTTTAGCACTAAGTCTCATAAGACCTCTAATGATTAAAAAAAAAGGAAGAAAGAACACAAACAAGATTTATCTTTTTCTCCTCTGGTTTCTCCTATGTATGAAGGGTGTGCTATATATTTTCTATATAATTTCACTGTGTCATAGCTATCTTTTAAAACAGGATTCTTGTAAAGTGTGAATAAGGCAGGAAATGTCAGGTCAGCCAGTAAATGGGAGATATGGGAATCATTTATTATTTTGTCTAATCTTCAAATTCAAGCTTCCTCTCAAGGGTGACATTGAAGTGAGTCATCTGTTGATAGCGCAACAATTAGTTTTCCAAGAGTGATAGAACAGGGTTCATCATGTCATGTGAGCTAACCCAGGCCCATTTCACTGGCCTATTTCTCAAGGAGAAAAAGAAGAGCCCTTTTCAGAAAATATAGTGAGAAGAGAAGAATACAATTACCATATAATTACCATATTACAACAGAGGTTGGAAGTACAGAAAGAAAAGCCAACATTGCGGAAAGAGAATTCTACTTAAAAATTAAAGGAGGAGGAAGAGAAACAGGAGGAGGAGGAGGAAGAGGAGGAGGAGGAGGAGGAGGAGGAAGAGGAGGAGGAGGAGGAGGAGGAGGAGGAGGAGCAGGAGGAGGAAGAGGAGGAAGAGGAGGAAGAGAGGTTCAAACTGAAACAACATTGGACAAGGAAACAAGAAGATGACAGGCAGGAAAGGACTTTGGATCATTCTCGAATAGATAAGGAATAAAATTGGTACTATAGAAAGAGACAATACAAAAACAAAAGTATTAGCATAGAACAAATCCTATCAAATACCCAAATAGAGTATGTTTTTAAAGAAAATCAGCCCTATAAACTAAAATTAAAAAGATGACATTTATAAATTACATCAAAAGACATGGTTAATCCCAGGATAATGGGATAACCCCAGGTTTTGGGGTGGTTAAGAAGGGAAGATCTTAAAATGAAGACTACACAGGGCTGCACAGTAAAACCTTATCTCAAAACAGTGTAATGTCCTACTTATACTAAAGTAGAAAATAAATTATTTCATGCAACTTGATTTACGTACATTCATTGCTTTTGCAACACACATCTGAAGATTCAATATTAATACCTACAGATGAGGGAAAACATGGGATATTTGTATTTTCTGGCTGGGGGTTACTTTGCTCAGAATGATTATTTTCACCTACATCAATTTACCTACAGTTTTCACAATTTTATTTTTTTATAGTAGCTGAATAATATTCAGGTACATAAATATAACCTATTTTCAATATCCATTCATTAATTGATAGACATCAAAACTATTCCCATTTCCTGGCTGATGTGAGAAGACCACCAAAGGACAGGGACAAGCAGGCTTCTCTAGGGTAAGATATGCAATCTTTTGGGTAATAACCAAGAGTTATATAGCTCGATCATATGATAGATGTACTCTTAGCATTTTGAGGAATACCCTCACTGATCTTTATACTAAGTACAATAATTTACATTGTCACCCTTAGTAAATATACGCTCCTTTATCCCCATAATCAAGCCAGCCAGCATTTATTGGGTTTTTGTTATTGTTGTTATCTTTTGTTTTGTTTTGTTTTCTTTGCCTAGAAAAATCTGTCTGGGGTAACTAAAGAACTTCTGAAAAAATGAGAACCTTCTATATTAGAAGATTCTTAAAATACATGCAAATATACATCATATATAATATAAATTCATTATTTTGAAATTGTAATATAATTACACAATGTCCTTGTTCCTTTTCATCCCTCCACTCTTCCCATGAACTACCTTGCTTAACCACAACTTCATGGCCTCTCTTTAAATTGTTGTTATACACACACACACACACACACACACACACACATCTATCTATCTATCTATCTATCTATCTATCTATCTATCTATCTATCTCCTATAACAAAACAAAGATTCCCCCTTAGATGCCAGAGACAAACAAATAAAGCCAAGTTTCAGGAATGGGTCACTTTTTTTTGAGTCGTTGCTTAGGAAGGTTCTATAGCTCACCAAATATTCCAGGCCATTGCCATTACTCTTTGATATCCCACAGAGCTTGGCAGTAAGACCCTATTGTCAAATATATTTGAGTCAAAGTATATGGCTGAATTAAACAGATATGGATCTGAAAACTACATTGCCATTGGCTAGCTTTTATAGTTTTATGAGTTACTAAGCATGATACCCGAAAACAAAAGTAATTGTCAATGGTACCTCGCTATGAAGCCTGTGAGATACAATAACGACTGACTTAGGAAGACATTCTCACCAGTGAAATAGTGGTGTGAATATCAGGGGAGTAACCAAATACTTCCCAATTTTGATTTAAGTCCTGTACTACACTGCAAGAACAAATCCATAGCCAACATCATTTTTGGTCCAAAATGTATGGTTACATAAGCCATAGGACCTAGGAGAGAAGCTACTTCTATTATTTTGCTAAATGGACATAGAATTAAACCTATTCCTAATAACTTTTACTTTTAACTATAGATGTATGCATCTTTGAACTCTGATCTGAAACGTGTTTGTTTACAAACATTTATTGATTGACACAGAGAATCACAACTTGCCAAGGTGAAGAAAGTAAGAAACCACAGAATGCTCAGCACTATAACTAATATATGTATTCTATACTGCCCTCCCAAGACTCAGCAGTCATTATGAAAAACAGGACAGAAAAAAATACAAGACGCAGAGATGCTAGATGATTACAAGAAAACAGTATCTTCTGGACAGCACAGTGTATATGAACATATGAGCTCACAGTGAGTATAACAGCTTACAAAAAAAATAATAATAAATACCCTGTGCAAGACCAAGCAAGATCAAATCTCAGCATGCAGAAGCAAGCTTGACTAACTTTCCTAATCCTAGTCAATTGGTATTTGTTATCTTCTGAGAGAAGGAAAGATTGTTTTCCCCAAGAATATAGTCTGTGATTAAGTCAGCCATGAACTTGTGGGAAGACTGCACATCCAATAATATTTGGGCAGCATAAATTGGTTTTCATGGGTTTTAAAAACAGGATATAAAGTTGGGCGGGGACAGATGGAGGGAGTAATTGCGAAGCATCAGAGTCAAGTATAAATATGACTGCAATCCATTGTATGAAACTGGCAAAGAACAAGTAAAAATAAACAAATAAAGGAAACCAATAAAGACAGGAGATAATGCTTGAAACTGAAAATCATGAAGAATGGTTCATTTCATAAGTAGCTAGAAAATGCATATAACAAATATATAGGTTTTAAGTAAAAGTTGAGATAATTTTTTTTCTACTACTCATTCTAATTACTGCCAATGTAAATATTCACTCGTTTTGCTTTTCCTACCAGGGTTTGCTGATGGTGCAGCGTGCTTTTGCTTCTTTGTAGTATAACTACAGGGAAAACATAGGCTCCTAGAAAGATTTAAGGCCAACTTCAATGTAATAAAGCACATCTTAAAAAAATTTGTTGACTAGGTCTTCTTTCCCTTGACGTATTTTGCAAAGCATAGATTTTGTGGTACTTATAGCTGATTATTAAAATAATGAAATATTTGGATGCATAATGAGCAAACAAAATAACGTAATATCATACACAGTACTTCACAGCCACTGACTTTTACTCTGCTTATTGTTTAGCATTGTTTCTTTAAGTTCACTTTTTATATGTGGCTAAGATGTGTTTGTGATATGTTCGGTATAATGGAAGAATGTGTTATCTGTTATCCATCTCCTCCCCTCCTCCCCCTTATACACTATGGATCTTTCTGTATCTCCATCTACTTTTAAAACAAGAATCATGTCTTGATAAATGAAGGACAGTCAGCATCAATCACGGGACTGCAGAACCCTCCCACATTCGATGTCATTCTCAGGTTTCCCACTACTCCTGAAATTACAATCTTTTTAGCAAGCTTGTTTTTTGGTGTGCTTTGTTTTATTGCCACTGAAAACAAAATGTGCGCCGTGATAATGTGCTTAGAAATTAAATGCAAGTATTTTCCGTGCATATTGTCTACCAGACAGCAAAGTCAAGAAGTAAGGTAAAAGGACTTTAGGATAAACTTTTAATGAAACAAAAACAAAGCGCTGAAAAAGATGAAATAGGTTTAAAACAAGAGCTTAATGAGGGAAAACAGACTTACTGATGCCCTACGCATTCAACGACAACAGGAAGTAGATTTGAGGACACTGTTTTCACAGTATCCTTTGTATTTGGCAGATATTAAGTGAAATTTGAATATAGGCTGACCAGATGAAATTTCTATATGTCCCCTTTTACCTGCTAGCTTTTGAAGGTATAGAACAATTTTCCCCCATAGGATAGATCTTCCTCTTCATTGCTTATGTTGTTATGAAAGGCAAAGACAATCACAATGATTTCCAAGTTGCGCTTGTTTGTCAAAAGGATAATTATTGTCAAAGAAAACAGAGCCAAATGGACTACGAAGGAATGGAAACTGATATTTAGATCGCTTGGATGGTGTGTTGTTAAAATCCAAACGCATGTGAATAACTTTAATAATTATTAGATTGGAAAGCCAGAAAGGAAATCTACATAGAAGATAATAAACTACAATAATGATAGGAAAATGTCAAAATATTTCTACCAAAGAGTAGAAAGTTTATATTTTGCATAAAATGGCATTCCTATTAGTAGAATTGCCATTTTAAAATTTAATTAAATGCAATTATGGGGTATTGATGTTGGACCTTAGTTAACATGGCTTATACCCAGGTATGTAGTGAATAATGATCAAACAGGGTCACTTACATTCCAATCACAAACATTTAAAATATTATTTTGATTAGCACATAATAATTTTATGCATTTACCAAGCACAGTGAACTATCACAATGCAAACTTATAACATGTATTAATCAAATCAGGATAAAAATAACCCTCTTCTTGAGATGACTTTGCATTTGGAGCAAATATATGAGAGCCTACAATAAACTCTCCTCTTCACACTGTGCTATAGACACTAGACTTGGTATTTCTACCAAACACTGCCTTTATTTTTATTACCCAGCTACATACACCTACCTAGCTGATCTTCAGATGATCTGTATTCATCTTTTTACTTGTTTTTCAGTGCTTTCTTTTGTTCTGAAGTTTAAAGATCTTTATATTTGTATATTAATTTTGGTCAAGTCATTTTGGAAGCAGAAACTTTAATTGAGAAAATGCACTCACTCTATTAGCAAGTTTGTGATTTTTTTTTTTTTTTTTTGTTTAATTAGAGACTGGTGTGGGAGGACTCAACCTATTGTGGGTGGTCCTACCTCTGGGCTAGTGTTCTTAAGTTTTATAGCAAAGCAAGCTGAGCAAGCCAGGAGGAGCAAGCCAGTAGCAGCACTCCTTCAAGACCTCTGCCTCAGTGCCTGCCTCCAGGTTCCTGTCCTGTTTGGTTGAATTCCTGTACTGAGTTCCTTCAGTGATGTCCTGTGATATGAAACTGTAAGATGGAATAAACTCTATCTTCCCCAAGTTGCTTTTGGTCATAGTGTGTTACCACAGGAGTAGACACCCCTACTCAGATCAAGATGTATAGAGTATAATCTGTTTGCCTTACTAGCTTCTCCCTTAGTTAACATGGCATACCCCATTTGGCAAAACTCAATTAAGGCAATAACATTAAGTAAGCTCCAAGCTTCTTGCAGATTTTGTCAGCTGTATCTTTCTTACTCATTTCTTTCTTTCGGACTCAAACCCAAAATATGCCATTGAAATAAGTCATGCTGTTTATTTGTTGTAGTCTTCAGCTGTGATGTTCAACTTCCCATCATTACCCTAGAACATTCATGTGATTAGGTGAGTCATTTTATATTTATTCATTTTAATTTAAGTTTCTCTAAAATTGTCATTGTTGTTGTTATGAGAAAACTCAGTATATGAGCCTTGAGAGAGGGTGTCACAGAAGCGTGATGTCCTTACCTCATGACCAGGGTAGAAAGTATCAACAGGGTTTATCACTAGAGATGTTAACTTTGATAGCACCAGGAGAGCGGTGCTTACCAGGCTTTCTCACACTTGCTTCCTTATGCTGTTCTCTATAAAAGAGTTGTCAAGTTGAACTACACTCACAAACAGAATTAAGCTTTCTTTTCAGGAGACTAATGGAAGTATTAGCATATAATAATTGGAAATTTTATTCAAAGAATATTTGTCTTTACTATTATTTATTTGTACACTGAATTAGATGAGTGTGAATTCGGGGGCAGTATCTTCTGAGCCAAACTGTAGTTTCCTGTCACTTATTTGTAGCAGCTTGCAGTTGAGCATTAGTTACTGAACGCTCAGTCTTACTGATTGGCTTCTGTTGTTCTGATATGTCCCAGTGAGTTCTTTTCTGCCCTTCCATCTTTTTCTTCTCCTTTTCTTGTTTTGTCTCTTTTAGGGCTCTGCAATGTTTCAGAATTGTCTCACATGTTTCTTGTCCTGGTCAAGAATCAGCTTTTACTTTCTGGAGGTCAAGTTGTGTTTTACAGCTGACATTCAGACATACAGAACAGCTGTTGCCACACAGTGTCACCACTTCCAGGAACATTCCACAAATATAGCTAGTATTATGACAGATAGCCATAGTGCACATGGATACATTTCCCTTCCTTCCCTATCCCCAAATGCTTCTGTATATTCCTCCTTGCTATTTTTAAAACTGTTAGCCTCTTATTTCATTAATTGTTGTTACATGCATATTTCAAAGCAGTCATGTAGTTTTTGTGAATAGCTTCTTCTCTCATGGAAACTTTGTTGCTTTTACCAGTGGTTTATTTACTCATATATTTTATGCTATATAGATAAAAACGGTTTCAGAGCTGCTTATCTACATTTCGTTGTGGGAAAATATCCAGTAGAAGTAGAAAATATCTGCTACTCTTTAGGTGGTTAACCTCATTCTCTTCAGATTTTGATTTCACAAAGTACTATCTTTTCAAAATATAAAATTGATATCTTTTCTCTGCTACACTCAATTATATCTTACCTCTGTAATTAATTACAAAAAGTTGTCAGTTTCCCTTACTACCTGAGAGACACTTCTCTTCAGTTTGTACTTTTAGAGTTCTGTGCATTTTGTTTTAATTTTTTCTAGCAATTGGGACCATACAGAACAACTTTGTCATCCCCATATTTCCTGATTCAATCAGAAATTTATTTGTTGCCAGTTATCCTGTGTATCCATCCCACACAAAAATGGATCCACTTCTTCCTATTCCAGTTGAACCTTTTTCAGGAATTTAGATACATGGTATCACACAATACTTAGACATCTGGGGCTTCAGTCTTCCATTGCCAAAGGGTTTGGGATTTATACACGGGGGCTTGTATGTGTAGCTAAATGACTGAGTACTTGCTTATTAGGCACAAGGCCTTGGATTCATTCTTTAGTATTGAACAGAAAAAAATTAAGATTTATAAACTCATGAAATCAATAGCTCGTTTCTATAATTGAATAGTGTGGGGCTGATATTCCAGTTTGTTCTTCAATTCAACAGTTAAATGAAACATTTGGTTTTTTGTTTGTTCCTTTGAGACTGAGTTGAACTGTATATTCAAGCTGGCTTTAAACCCTTCTACACTGCCCAAAGACATTTTCTTTTGCCTTGGTCATTTGAATTCAGGATTACAGGCATGTATGCTTTACTGCACCCAACAACATTTTTGTTATTTCCACATTTTGTTGAATAAATATTAAGTTACTATAAATATTTACACTCATTTCAAGCCAAATGAATTTTCTCTTCACTTGGATAAATACATAGGAATGGAATTATTGGGTCATGTAATGTTTGTACATAAATTATTATTTTTTTCAAGATACGGTTTCTCTGTGCATCTCCAGCTGTCCTAGAACTCGCTCTGTAGATGAGGCTGGCCTTAAACTTAGAGATCCACCTCCCTCTGCCTCCTGAGTGCTGGGATTAAAGGCTAGTGCTACCACAGCCCGGCTTATAAATTACTTTTTGTTTATGATAGTTCCATTGTGATCTTAGAAAGTTTACAGCAGTTTAAAAACTAATATTCACATAGAAGCTGTATTTCACATTTTGACCAGGTCAATGTTACTAAACACCTTTTCAAAAGATACTAGAGAACAAAATACAAAAAAAGAAACTGACTTGAACTTAAAATTCGATTGCATATAACATCTATCAAAAGCATTGCAAGAACTTGTCAGAATGTAATACAACTATTTCTAAATATAATACTTATGTTTTTCTAGGAAGGCAAAAATACTTAAATACCATAGAAATTTAAAGATTTCACATGCCAGCATATTGCTTTACCATAGCAATTACTTCATGCTGTAATGTTGAAGTAGTATTAAGTCTAATACTGTAAAACATCTCCTCAGATCAGGTCATCTAAATTTCTTATACTTTGAATGAGTTTTAACTTATAATTTTCCCCAACAATGTGCAATATCTCTCAGTGCAAACTGAACATATTTCCATACCACCAGGCTGACTAGAAAAAGTGAATGTATACTCACACTGTAGAGAACATAGCATGGGAAGCAGAGATGAGTGTTGAAGTACTCTACTGTGTCATCAGATACTTGAGTTATCACATTCTAAATCTGTTGAAGGGTAAAGAAGAGATTAGTTAAATGTGCTGAGTGTGCTACACATACTTTAAATGACTATACAGCTAGAGATCATGTACCTCATCTACAAACCTAGATCTTTTTCATGCAGTATTATCTCATGCCAACACATAGTTTTCTTTTTAGTTCGTAGTCAAATACTATCAAAACACATGCAAAATACCACCAGTGATTGTTATTTATATAACATTTAAAGAGTGGATTCTGTAAAACTCTAAGGGAGTGGTAAAATTGTGATAACCAAATATGTATATTTCACACGCAACACAGTTTTTAGTATGCATATTATTTGTACTATAAATTGTGTCCACACAAAAATATAAAACAAAATAAAGGTACTAAATTGTCTGAAAGTTTCTGTTGTACAGATGGTTCATAAAATGAAGGTCCAAAGGCTAGATGATCTGCATAAATGTCTTTCATTTTCAAGTTGATATTTGTCAGTGGAGATGCATGATTCATATAAGTAAAGTAGACAGCTATCACAATTTTGTGAATTATTCATTTTAGTATGAAAAAGATTACAATTAATTAAAAGATGGGAAGTTTACTCCCTGGAATTCAGTCACACTAGAAAGCAAGAAGCAATTGTTTTAAAATGTAGAAACTGTCAGTGTAGGTAAGAGCAGCTTCAAATGTAATTCTCCTGCTTCAGTTTCCCACTCTTCAATCAGCACTGGGATTACTGTGTGTTTGACCAATTTATCAGAACAAACATCTTTATCTTAAAGAATACAAATTAAATGTTGGAGAGATCCAGCTCTGACCTTAAGATAAGGCCTCCTTTAATCTCACTACATAGACTTACATCCTACCTAAACATGTTTTGATCATATGATCGATAAGTTGCTTATCCATAGAGGTCACCAAAGCTATTTGTTAGATGTATTGCAAGCTCACTTGCGCACATATACACATACACATAAATACATAAATACACATCACTCACACATACAACTGTTATTCCAATGCCATGTTTCATAAAGCCTTAAAATTTGCTTCACTGAAATTAGTACATTTAAATAATAGCTCTAATTTTAGTAAGGAGTTGTATAAAGTCTTCAGTTATGTATGCTTAAGATAAAGATAATTTAAATTTCTGTCAATTTTATTACTTCATTGTTCATGGTGTATACACTTTTATGTCGATTTAAACACATTTTAAGAAAATGCAAGTATGAAGAAATGTTCTGCCTGATTATAAAAATAAACTTGTACTTACAGGGTTTTTGTTGTTGTCATTTTTGTTTGTGTGTTTTTTAATTTTTATTTATTTTATTTTATTTTTTTTTTGTTTTTAGTTTTGTTTCATTTTATCAAATGTAGCAGAAACTGGAGCTATTCTGCTCCATAGTTTGGAGCATTTATCCCAGTGTTGTGGGCGATGAGCTGTAAGCAGGACTTTCCGAAAGGTTTGCTTTCCTCACTTTCCACCTTGCAGATTGCTCATGTCAAATGCCCATGTCACGGGTCAACTGCAGCCCTGATGTCACAAAGCCTTGTTTCTTAATTGTAGACTCAATAGCACACGGCTTCGTGAGGATCATTTTACACATTATTCTACTTAGGTACCTACTTTCAATATTGATAATGCCTCAAATTACAAAAGAACAATAAAAGTGATATAGTTGGTAGAATTTCTTCTGCTGAACTATGTTTCAGGTAAAACCACAAACCAGCATTAATGTTCATGAAGCATGTAACGTATCATTTGTAATTCCTGACATAAAAGATATTAATAAAGAATAGGATACAGTCCGGGAACTCTAGTCTCATGTTTGAATTTAAGGTTATATCCTGACCTTACATTTTAGACCTTCTAAGATGAAAAGCAGACACTAAGATCACAGGTCAGAAACAAATTTTGCATACTCCAGGACAAGAAAAAAATTACTGTACCTGTTTGGTGCAGTGACAGGTAGCAGGGTTTACAGACAGATTGCACCTTTTTGGGCCTTTAAACTCATTCTACGAAACTCAGATTATTCTCAAAGCATCATGGGATAGGTGAAGTTTCATCAGGGGACTAACATGAACTAATTAAAATCATAACAGATAATTTGAAGCCATCACAAAGACTATTTTAATAGTTATATGGATATACATGATTGACAGTCAGAAAATATTTGTATTTGTGGGCTTTTTTTCTTTTATGTATGTGAGTATTTTGCTTGATATGTCTATCTGCCCACTGCTTGTTTGCCCGCCACCCACTGAGGCCAAAAGAGTGGACTGGGTCTAGATATCCTGAAATTGGAGTTACAGAGGGTTGAGAGAGGCCAAATGGATGCTGGGAATTGAACCTAAGTCTTTGGAAGACCAGTCAGTGCTCCTAAATAATGAGCCATCTTTCCAGCATCAATTTTGTCATTTCTTTAATGGAAATGCATTTATGTTTTTAGAGTTATTTAGTGTATGTGAATGTGTGTATGTGTGTGTTTGTACATGTGTGTATGTGAATGTGTGTTTGTGTGTGTGTGAGTGTGCCTGTACTATAGAATGTGTATGGAGGTCTGTGAACAATTTATATGACCTGTTCTCTGCTTCCACTATGTAATTTCAGAGGCTCAAAATCAGGTCTTTGGGTTCACGACAAAACACTTTTACATTCCATGACACCACACAGATCCAAATTTTGATGAATCACAATATATTACTTTTTTGTATAAATGTCTTTACTTGAGTAATATAAATGAATATTCATACAGGACACTATAGTACATTTGAGTAAAAGTTACCAAAGGCAAAAAATGGATACCTATTAGTTTTACATATTTTTTTTCAATTACTGCTCAATTAGTTGATCAAAGAGACTGAAAACTATTAATCACAGTGCTACATTATATTCAAATCAAAAGAACAGAGGAATAGAAATGGAAACATAACTTTGAAAGAAGAAAACGTTAGAGGACATTAAATGATGCTGCTAGTACCATTGTTTGTATCTTCAAAACTTGATTTTGTTAATGGACACATGCCCCTTGGTTCAAATCAGTAAATGTGATTAAAGGACAATTACTTTTGAACAAATAATGACAATTACTTTATGCCATTTATAGCAATAAATTAGATTTGCAGCCAGAAGGGGGTCACAGAGTCAATTCCTGTGGCTGCACTTTAAATAGAATTTTATGGCTTCACAATTACTAGACTGGGTCTTCAAGCTTGCATTAATTCAACATATGGTTCTCCTAAATGCCTTCAATGTAACCAAGAGTGGCTAGGTGCTATGAATACCACACTTTCTGACACATTCTCCTCGTCCTTGAAAGGTTCATATCTAGAGGAAAAAGAAAAAGAAGAATAAGGAAGAACTTTGTACAAAATGTTTGTCTGGAGACACAAATGTAGCAGTGCTCCATTTTCCCTGGCAGGGGCTTAATAGAAAATACACTGTGCCTGGTGAATGCTAAGTGGCAACCCACAGTGCAGCATGCTCACAGACAAGAAGTGAGGATAATAGAGTACGGGCCTAAAACATCATCTGACTTTAGTGGAGCAGAGACATGAAGTACAACAGAGGACGTGCAGGAGGAAGGGAAGGTGAGCTAGGACCGGCTATTGGAGCGTTTGAACCTCATTAACATTAATAGCAGCATGTAATTAAGCAATAATTATGCAGGCAGTTTTATGTTGTATGTGTATGTATGTGTGAGTGAGAACGAGATAAAGTGAAGGTAAAAGGGAAGCAGGGAGGGAGGGGTCGAGGGAGAGAAAGAGGAAAAGACAGTCATGTAAACAGTTCTATGTGTCAATGTTATTCCCACATAAAGAGTGTTACATACTCAGAAATTCAGTAGCTTATCCAAGTGTCTTAATTAGTGTTTCTATTGCTGTGAAGAGATGCTATGACCAAAGGAACACATTTAATAGCTTACTGTTAAGAGGTTTAATCCATTACAGCCATGGCAGGAAGCAGGGCAGTGCATAGGCTGACGTGATGTTGAAGAAGTAGTCTAGTTCTACATCTAGTTCGACAGGCAGTAGGAAATAAAGGAACCACTGGACAAAGTGTAGGCATTTGAAATTCAAATAAAATGCACTCCTCCTAAAATGCCTACTCCATAAGGCCACAGCTCCAAAGAGCACTCTAAGCATTCAAATGTAAGTCTATGGTGACAATTCATATTTAAACTGCCGTACAAAGGACACACAAATAAGCGGTATGGCTAAGCCCAAGTAACTAAGCCAGAAAAGTGGATTCCAAAGGTCTACTATTCACTTGTAGATTTGCCTCTCAACCAAAAGGTGATGCCCTAAACTTCAGGCCCTAAAGGGTTTGTTCTATATAGTGAGCATGGAAAAAGAAACAAACAATTAAAAACCATCCTCACTATATGGAAATGTTAGTTTTACCTTTATATTAAGCAAATATTTGACTAAGATTTCTAGCTCTAATAGCACAAAAATAGGTGAAGAGGAACAGGGAGAGAAATAACGCATGTTAATTCAGTATTCTATTTTGAAGCCTATTTTGAACTGTATAGAATATAGGTCATCTCACTTGGTCCATATCTTGATAACAAGAGAAGGAAGGGATGGCAATGGGAGGTGTTTCTGAATTCTAATAGCTTCTAAAGTCCCAGATTACTTTCATCACTTGGAATCTCTCAACAGTGGGATTTTCATGTCCCTTCCCTATTGTCTACTTGCCTTGGTTGATCCATCTTGGGCCTTATAAACAAGGTAAATGTGTTCCATATGTCTATGAACTGCAGGGAATAGTGTTGAGGTTCCTGATAAAGCCATACCTGAATGTGGCTTATTATATTCTGAGCTGTAGGAGACAAGAATTAGCAACAGTCATTAAGTTTTCAAGCATCTTTGACTTTGGGACCTAAAATTCAATGGAGACACAGGTGACCGATTACTGCAATAAATATTTCAAGTTGATTTGTCTGAATCTGCACATACAGTTTAATGTCTCAACATGAACTTCAGCATAGGATTTTGGAGATGATAGGGGTGCTGTGTTTTTTTAAGATCTCATCAGGAAAATTTATGAGAGTGCTATCTAGTTTTATATCAACCTGACAAAAGTTAAAATTATTTTGAAAGAGGGAAACTCAATTGAGAATATTCCCTCTCCAGTTTTGCTCATGAGCAAGCCTGTGGTATATTTCTTGTTTGGTGACTGGTGTGGGAGAACCAGATCATTGTGAGCAGTGCCATCTCTAGGGTAACTGTCCTGGTACTAGATGAAATCAGGCTGAGGAAGCCATGAAAGGGCAAGCAAGAAAGCAGAATACCCCATGACTTTTGTATCAGTTTCTCCCTCTAGTTTCTTCTCATGGGCTCTTGTTCTGATGTCCCTCATGATGGACTTTGATGTGGAAATGTAATCTAAAGTAAACAGCATTTTCTTCTCCAAGTTTCTTTGGTCACAGCTTTTGGTTGGTTGGTTGGTTGACTTGTTGGTTTTGTTTCTTTTTGTGTTCATTTGTTATTTCTTTCAATCACAGCTACAGAGACATTAACTAAAACAAAAATTAGCACTGGAAATGGGTTTGGCTTATAGCAAATCTAACCATAGTGTTTTGGGGAGGACTGTAAAAGCATTTCAAAACTTTTGGACACAAAAGCTGTTGAGTGCTCAGAGATCAGTGGAATGTACTGTCGGTGCTTGGAAGATAAGAGCAAGCCACAAAATAAGCATCACTCCTCCATGGATTCTGCTTCTGTTCTCTCCCTCAGGCCCCTGCCCTGTCTTCTTTGAGTGATGGACTGTTACCTAGACCTGTTAGATGAAATAGAACCTTTTTTTCACAAGTTGCTTTTGCTTATAGTCTTCATCACAGCAATAGAATGCTAAGACAATGAGCTTCCCTATTCTGGGGCTTGAGGCTTACTACAGACATCTTTCCAAAGCAGGTGATTTGTTCAAAGATCAAAGGAAATGAATTTATTGTGAAACCACAGCACATCATGAATAAAATACAAGACCTTACATCTCCAGGTCAGAAGTGAATGGGTGTGTGTTTTAAAGCTAGAAAATAAATATTTTAGCATCTCAGGTCAAAAGGCAAAGCTGGCGTCTTCCAATAGGGGCTCATATATAATTTTGTTATTACCATTCCATTATCTTATCATGTAGAATCTAATGTTAATAATGGGGTACATAGAACAAATTCTGGTTTATACAACACTATTGAATATTTTTAGTTTTAATTTCACTAATTAATCTAAAAACAATTTAATTTCTGGTCGTTTTATTTTTGAATTTAACCAGTATAATTTAAGCACTGTTTTCCTTGAGTTCTCTATCTCTGAGGTACTGCTAAGGCAGTGATTAGGTCTAAAATTCTGATGGAATGGCCTCTGGAGAGGTAGATATGTCTATATCCCAGGAGCAGGTGAACAGGCTGATGGTCAAGCTGAGCTAAAGTGGGTACCCACAAGACATGAAGTTTCCTTTCTCTTCACTTAGATGGTTCTTAGATTTCTGATCTTTGATACAGAGACTCACTCTGGAATAAGAACTTGAAAACTGTAAATAAGTGAATTCAAAATAAAGTGTGTATAGTGAGTCACTCACAAAAAAAAAAAAAAAGGACCTCTTGGAACCAGCGGTGAGAAAACAAGGTAGGTACAGGTTGCTATGACACATGTGATTTTACTTCGCATTTTGTCTATAGCAAAACAATTACCATTAGCCCTTTTATTTTTATATTCATCTATCCATCCATCCATCCATCCATCCATCCTTCCATCCATGCATCCATCGTGAGTTTATGTGGACTATGTTGTATGCTGGTACCCAGTGAGGCCAACAGGCATAGGATACCCCACTGAATTAAAGTTACAGAAGGACATAATGTGGATGGTGGTAAAAGAACCTAGACCCTCAGCAAGAACAATAATGTTCTTAATGATGTAGCCCCATGCCCTTTGCTTTATTTTGTTTTGATTTTCAATTTACTTTTTTGAGATCTTCGGACAATATCCATGCTGTTATTTACATTATTTCTACCTCTTAAACTTCTCTTGTTTTCTAAACTCTATCCAATTTAGGACCTCTTGTAGTTACTTTTCTATTATTATGAAGAGACATCATGACCAGAGCAATTTACTTAAAAAGCATTTATTTGGAGTCTTGATTATAGTTTTAGAGGGTGAGTCCATAATTATTATGGCAGGGAGCATGGCAGCAGGTGCCGATGCATGGCACTGGAACAGAAGCTAAGAGGTCACATCTGAGCCATAAGTTGGAGGCATAGATGCCAAGACTGGGTGGGCTTGGCATGGACTTTTGAAACTTGAAAGACCAATACAATGATATGTCACCTCCAACAAGACCACGCCTAATTCTTCCCAAAACAGTTACACCAACAAAGAACCAAGCATTGACATATATGAGCCTGGGAGGCTAACTCATTTAAACCACCACATAGCCTCTTGCTTCTTCTGGTCTACTTCTTCTTGGTATATGCTTTTCACTGAAATAGAATCTCATCACTTTCACTTTCCCCTTATCTCTCTCTAGCCCCTCCAGGTACCCTTTCTCCAGTTTCTCACTACCAGCCCCATTCTCAAGTTAATAACCTTTTTCTTTTGTTGCATAATAATTATTAATCTATCATCTATGTATCTATCTAGGTATCTATCCGCATGCATGTATTTTTGTGAACAAATGTATAAACAAAACTTGCTGCGTCCATTATGAAAATATTTATTTATTTATTTATTTATTTATTCTCTCTGTGTTGTGGGTGTACGTGTGCCTTGTCACATGTGTGGAGGTCGGGGGAGTTAGTTTTTTTTCTATCATGTGGGTTATTGGGATCAAACTCATGCTGTCTGGCCTATCAGGAAATGCCTTTACCCACCAAGTCATGTTATCAACTAATTCATCTCAATTATTGTTATATACACAAGGGAGAGAGATTGGTTGCCTTTGTCTAGGATAGTGGCCTTGCAAAATTTTCCCCATGTGTATTGGCATTTCAAGTAGTGTTTTTCATTATACAGCCTATGTTTAGGCAACAATATTATTGGAATTTCCTGGGTACAACTTTCCAGTCTAAAAGACATTATGTCACAGCAGGTGGTCTGGTCCTCTGTAATATTTCTGTCCCTGATTATATGATGCTCCCTGAGCCTAAGAGGTAGAGGATCTTTTATAGATGTAATTGGAACTAGGCACTCTGCAGTCACTTACTCTCTGCATTTCAATCAGTTGTGAATCTCTGTGATGCTCTATAACAGCTGCAAAAAGAAGCTTCTTTTATAAGTGGAGATAGCTACACTTATTTGTGTATATAACATCCTTTCAAATAACGTCAGAAATTATACTGATTCACATCAATGACTACGGTAGGTTCTTATCTAAGGATCTGACCTTTTGAGCCAATGATAGTTGGCTAGGTTTGCAGTATCAAGCATGAGTTGCTTTCCATTGAGCAGAACTTAAGACAAATTAGATAGTTGTTGACTATGCCCAAGATAAAAGGGCCACTATTTCACTATTGGTGATTTTTTGCAAGCTGGTAATTGTAGTTCCTAGTCTTTACAGGTATGAAGGACTAATGTTTTTCTCTTTGGCAGCTTCATATTAAGTATGAGAGCTAATCTTCAGGGAGGAGTCTTGTAGGTTAGATTTGTAGCAACTCCTCCAAGTCTTGTGTCCTAAGTGAGTGATGTTTTCAGCAATAGGATTTACCTTCCAATTCTGGGAAGCAACCAAAACCAACAATAATAGGCTATATTTTGGGGGGGGGGGGCTGTCCTAACTAACAACCAGAAGAGAGCTTTCAGATGCATGGCATTAGGAATTTTGTTTGATAACTTTTACATTTTCATGCCATTCAATAATTAAAGGCCTTCAATTTAAAACCACCTGACTTTAGAGTGTTTTATCACATTGCATAGGGAGAGGGAAAGAGAAAGTTTGTTTTGTATATTGATTAATCATGGTTATTTTTGAAGGATTATACTCTCTCTACTTTTTGGCGTCGATAGGGCAGCAATTAGGAAGAAGAGAGAAAGGAGAAAGGAGAAATGATTTGAAGAAGGAAGGAAAAGAAGTAAAAAATTAGGCTGAGGGGAAGAGAGCAGAGCAATGGGGATCCGATGCTGCTGGCTTCTGTAACACAAAGTTTGGTTTGTCCAGTCTCAGCCAGTTTTCTCTGAACACTGACAATCCTGAGGAAGTTCTAGCAGTATAAGGCAGAACCTAGAGATTACCATTGCTGAAAGATTAGAATCTATTGGGTTTTGCCTTTAATAATAACTTATCAAATTGTAATATGAAGAATTATTTAATTATAAAACCACAAATGCATAATGTCCAAAAAGAATCTGATAATTATGTAGGGTTCATGATCCATAATACCCATACCTACAAATCTTATGCATTCAAAAAAAGGCTTCCTTTAAGATATTTTTAGGACCATGCTCTTAAAAAGAGTAGATTGGTTCCAGAGTATTGACAACAGTGATTGTCTAAATAAACATTTAAAGAATAACTGGATACAAGATTCATTTTACCAGTTAAATGCTTGTTTTTATATGTAACATGAAACATAATTAAATATAAATTATTTTAAAAATGTTATATTTTAGCATTTTTATTTAGAACAAATTCTAGAAAAGCATTGCAAAATAATATTTAAGATCTGTAGTATGCCATATATAATGATTTTAGGGCTTTGAGTTTAATGCCCAATGCTAAGAATGAAGGGAATAAACTCAAAATCTCATATAGCATGCTTTTTCTTATTTATAAAAAAACCTATTCTAATCTTAACAGAAACTTTAATTAGATACTCTGTAACTTATAAGCAAACCTGATTTGAAATAATATGTTTCTTTTCTTGTAAAAAAACTTTCACTAATGAAAGATTTTAAAAATTGAGGTTTCTTATTAAATTCTACATTTCACATAAATACTGAACACTGTGGGAGAAAAACATGAATCCAGTCCAATTTTGGCTGTATTTCTGTATTAACTTCCAGTGGTTTGAGCTTTGTATTGATAATATATATTTTGCAGTAAGAGATTTTAAAAACCTGCCAAGTATAGTGTTGTCTATAAAGTTGGATAAGTTTAGTATAGAGCTGAATTCTAACCACTGAACATAAGAAAAACAATGCTTGTGTTTTTATTGTTGTTGTTGTTGTTATTATTTTCCTCTAAAACATTTCAAAACTTGGAATACAGAATTTTAATTCCTGAAGAGAAAGTTAATTCTGTCCTTAACTTTTCCAAAGCTCAGTGTGCCACAGATGTTAATGAATATTGACTATTGATCAAGCATAGAGGAACACTGATTGCCTGGTATAAAGCTTCAAAAGATTACTTTCTTCTTGTAATTCATATGTAAGAAGTTTTCAGGGAAAAAAAATCAAGTTTGACTCTAAGCACTTGTAGTATATAGTTTTCTGTTACCAAAGTCCTTGCAACAGAGTTCACATATATGTATAGGTATAGGTGTATGTGAATGTATACATGTATACGCGCGTGTGTGTGTGCGTGTCTCTTTCAAGTGTGGTCTACATAGATAACATATAGATATAAGACCCTACAATATGAGAAAGCTAAAATGTAGTATAAAGGCATTCTTCATCTGATTGGATCAAAACATTATAGAATATTTTTGATAAAAGTGAAAACATGACTGAAACAGATGGAAGTATAGCACAGATTCTAATGTTTTCCGTTTTATCTAGCAACCACAACACTAGGGATAAATCCAAAGAAATTAAGTTGTATCCAAGAGATAATTACAGATAATAATTATTGCAACAGTGTTAACAATGGCTTAGAAATGTAAGCATTTTAGGTATCCGCCAGTTGACAAATGGAGACAATATGTCATTCACAATCACAACTGAATATGATAGAGTGAAAAGGGACAATCACATGATTTATAAATAACATGATTTTTGCATATATATGCATATACACATGTACATACTTATAATCCAAAAGCATTATATTAAGTGCAAAAAGCTAAACAGAGACAAGCACTATATGAAGCCTTCTATTTATGAGTTTAAAAACAAATTCTCATAGAAATAGACAGTCAATCCCAGAGATAGGAGGGGAGAAAGGAACGTTGTACATCACAGCACATGCAGTGTGAGATATGCACGGTCAGTATAGCTGCTCTAACACACTGTACACTTGAACTTTAGCATACTTTCAATTTTTAATTGAAAATTAATTGAAACAAAATTAATAAGGGTAAGGTGATAGTTTTAATTTGAGCATAGATGGAAACTTCAAATTGTACTATGCAAATACACATATTTGTTTATAACTTACAAAGAAACATACTAAAATTAAGAAGATACAAGAATGCCTTGATCTCTGCAGTATATTAATTGTGCTAGGTCATGCAAAGATCTTTAGATATCTAATGAATACTAGAGTTTTTTGAATGAAATGTAAGTAGGAATTATAGGAACTGATTTTCCTGCTTAAATGTCAACAATCAGTGCCCTAATGTGGGTTAAACTATGTCACATAAAAATGTCTGTGAAATCTTCATTCCCAGACCCCATTAACGGGCCTTAACGTTTCTTGGAATACAGGTTTTGCTGATGTAGTCCAGTGAAGATGGCTATGTTAATTAGCTTGATTATGGTAATTATTTTACAAAACATCAGGCTCTATACCTTAAATCTATACAAGATTCCTTTGCCAAGAAAGCATATGATGCAGATCAGTGGGATAGTGCTTACCTAGCATGACCTGGTCTTGGTCTTATTCCCCACTACAGCAAAATAATATAAAAACAAAATGACCTTAGTAACGCTAAGATTATGAAGAGGTCACACTGGATTGTTATGGCCTCTACATCCCCTAATAAATGCTCTTTTAATGAAATTTAGAGATATGGAAAGAGAATCTATGAAGATAAGAAAGAAATAGATGGTATGCTACATCTCAAGGGTTGCTGACAACCTTCAGAAGCCAAGGAAAGACAAAGGAGACAGCTCATACAGGGAGCTGTGATAGCTGAGCCATGCTAAATCATCCATTTAAATTGTGAGAAAATGAGGTCGTTTTAATCCACTAAATTCTGTACTAATTTATTATGGCAGACCTGGAAATTAATGGGTCTCTCGTGGATTTAGTAAGGAAGTCATTTGTAAAATAATGGAATGTGGTAATGTTGACTTCTTGCATATGAAAAAGGCAAGGTTAGAATTTTGTTTATCTAGAAGACAGAATCTGGTAAATAGAGAGAAAGGATATCTTTTTAAAAGACCTCTACACCTACCCTCATGCAAATAAAAACATGACAGAGAGACAATAGATGAGAGAGAGAGAGAGAGAGAGAGAGAGAGAGAGAGAGAGAGAGAGAGATGGGATATAGATATTGATGTGGGTAAAATGTTGGGGACAACTCATTATGCATGTCATCACCTGTAGTAGTTCTCAAACATCTGCTCTCCTTTTTCATCTTTCAAGCTCACTGACAGCATAGGCTGTCAGGCTGAGCACTGGTAGCCTGTGCATCTCCTCCAGTTACTTTTCAAATGCTAACAAGGGAAAGCCTAGGTCCTGCCTTATATTCTCTTGACCTTTATCACTATCTTCGCCATCAAAGTCACCTGTCAGCTGTCTCAGAGTGTGTTCCAGTATGGATGTTCATGGGCATACGTAATGAGACACACCGTTTAGTGCAGCTGGATGGATAAGAATGTTAACTTAATTATTCTCTTTGCTATTTTTTTTTCTGGGTTATGGAACCAAGAGTATCTATCTATATCTTAAAATGAATTGACTTGGAACTCAAATTCAATGAGTTGTATGTAATTATGACAAGTGAAATCTTAAAATGACTCTAAA
Source organism: Rhynchomys soricoides (assembly GCA_019843965.1). Taxonomy (NCBI): domain Eukaryota; kingdom Metazoa; phylum Chordata; class Mammalia; order Rodentia; family Muridae; genus Rhynchomys; species Rhynchomys soricoides. The sequence continues at coordinate 172,814 of JADRCH010000077.1, read as the reverse complement.
TTAAAGATGATTATAGCATCAGCATATCTATAAAGTAGATTTATAAACCCTCTAGGAAACTTTTAGAAAGAGAATTTAAGTAGCTCTTCTTCCTTTTAAAGATTCTATTATAATTTGTATGTATGTGCAAACGTGTGTGTGTGTGTGTGTGTGTGCACACACAGTTACATACAGAAGTTAGAAGATCTTATGAAACAGGAGATGGTAGCAGTTGTGAACCTCTAGATCTGTGTGTTGGGAACCAGACTTATATATTCTAGAACATTCTTCACTTTTAGCTACTCAACCATCTTCCAGACTTCTAAATTGTACATTTTGAAGAGAAGAATTTAAATATCACATTCTGACTTTACAAAACATCTTGTGACAGAAGATTCTTATAAAACGAAAAAGAAATAATCATCTGCTAACTTTTTCAATAGGAAATAAAAGGGCCCTCTGTTCTTGTTCTAGTTAATGAATGACTCCTATAAGGCTTTGTTTTTAATTAAGGTGAATTTAATTTGTTTACGTGCAATGTTTTTGATGCATACTGATTTGCCACTCCAGTGGATAATGTCATCCTTTGCGCATGCAGGCAAATTAAAAAATGATCCCTGAGATGGAACTTCTACCTTCTTCCAAATAAATACCTGGCATTAGAAAGTATTTAACTACATGAAAAGGAACACAAATCAGGGAAATTTCATGACATTTTATAGAAACATCTACCAACTACCTTGTAAAAAGATATATTTCTTAATACAATAGATACAAACATTCATGCTTGGAAACAAATGGACCAACACCTTTGCTTATTAGTTACATAGATTCTCATACCTAAACATTTTGAGTTCATTGTGGGCTAAAAAATATCTGTGTTCTTGTGATGTTGACTGGGTAATAAGGGAGACTATGGAAATGTTTCTTTTCTCTCTAGTGAGAAAAATAGCCATCTCAAGAATGTAACTGGACATACAAGGAACATACATATTTGTCTTCTTAAGATTTTCACTAGAATTTATTCTTGAAGATCTCTCTCTCCGTGTGTGTGCATGTGTGTGTGTGTGTGTGCGTGCGCGCATGCATGTGTGAACACATATTTATCATTTTTCAGGATTTAGAATGTTCAAGTAAAGTTCTAAGTGGTGGTGTAGCATGCCTTTAATCTCAGGGTTCAGGAGGCAGAGGCAGGCAGATCTCTTGGCTTGAGGCTAGCCTGGACTGCAGAGTAAGATGAAGTTAAAATCTAATGTAGGTTTTCGTTTCCATTGTGAAGCCGGCTTTTGTGACTGAACTATTTTATTAACACCATGCCTTCTAGATTCATGGATCTATGGTTGAAGAGGTGCAGAAAGTTTGTAAGAGCATGAGGTAGTGGATGATACAAAGGAAACTGTCTTCTCAGACGCGACAGGGATTGATACAGACATAAACTCACAGAGATTGTGACAACACCCATAAGACCTGCACAGGTTCAAACAAAAGTCCCAGCACTGAGACAAAAAGTCCCACCCCTAACCAAGAAGCTATTTACAATTGATTCTGAGGAAAGAAAAAATCAGGGTTTTTCAATGGAGTGTCACTTAATTTGTCTATCGCATGCCAAGGCAAGCCCTATACCTAGGAGTAGATGGCTTACATAAAACCAACTTCAGTTTTTGTTTTGTTGTGTCTATTTTTTAATTTAATAATGTTTTGGTATCATAATACAATTGTATTATTTCTTCTTTTCTGTTTCTCTTTCCAAATCCTCCCATGTGCCCCTCTTGCTCTTTCAAATCTGTCTTCTTTTTCATTAAACATTATTACATGATTATGTGGATACACATATACATTTCTAAATGTAACTTGCTTGGCCTGTTTCATGTTATTCATATGAATGTTTTCAGGGGTTGTGTTTGTTTTAATCTTTGATTTTTGCTTTATTTCTTTTTGCTGTTTATTAGGTTTTTTTCTTTCTTTTTCTTTTATGTATTTGGTTTTCTTAGGGGGAGGGAGAAAGAGAGAAATAGAGAGAAACAGAGAGGAGGGGAGAAGAGAGAAAGAGGGAGACAGAGACAGAGACAGGCTGTAGGGGAGACAGAGTGAAACAGAAGGGGATGGAGAGAGAGAGAGAGAGAGAGAGAGAGAGAGAGAGAGAGAGAGAGAGAGAGAGAGAGAACCTGAAGACCTTAAGTTGGTCGGGAGAAAGGAAGGGAGGGGTTGGAAGAGGTGAAAGAAGAAGACCCTGTCATGCTGTCCTTGTCACATCCAGCTTCACTTTACATGAAAGTAAATCTCAATTCTGACTTGAAATCTTGTAATAAGTGTCTGGATTCCTTTCTGTCCCATTCGTACTGCTACTTCCATTGGGACATTTACATGTTTTACACCTTCTCTCTTGTGACAGATATTTCCCACATCCTGCTCCTATTTACAAAGCTCAGAAGGTCTCAGCATTCCTCACTACTGAGGCTGAAGTCTCAGCAGTTGAATTTGGAAAGACAAGGATGGTCTTCAAACTTCAACTACATATGTCCTTTTCTTCCTGTCTTTGTCGCTCCAAACACAAAAAAAATCAATTACACAAGTCTGTCCACTTTTATATTCTCAGGTATTTTTAGAGCTTTTATTTGTCTTTTTGCCCTTACTTAGTATTTCCTTTAATGCTTTTGAAATTCTATGTACTAACCCTCCAATGTAGAAATTAACTCTTAATTGCTTATTAAATTTCATTCCTCAAAGCCTCTATTCTTTCATAATTAATTTCATATCATGTCAAAAAAGTCCTTATAATTAAGCTTGTTCTGTAGTTACTACATTCTCAATATTATGCTTCACCATTGCATCAAGCATGGTTTTAAGATCATTGGCAATTTAATGGAAGTAGTTGTTTTCATAATTTAAGCGTAGGACATTGCATGATTAAAACAAAAATAAGAAACATGTTCAACTCCCAATATGTCCATTACTTTTATAACAGTCCTTGAAAATTTCCTTGTAAATGTTTTTCCTGAAAATATAAATAGTTGAGTAACAAAGAGTAATTTTTCCTTTGCTATTGTATTGTAAATAAATTAAACCCATTCTCATTCAACATTAGCCTTTTGAAAACTAATTCACAAATCCAAGAGGATATGTTGGTATTCCATTGACCTTTTTGTAGTAGACTGAATAACAATCTCAAGGGCTAGCTTATAGTTCAATTAGGAAAGATTCTATATAAAATTCAAGGTCACTGTGTTATCATTCCATTGAAATTTTTAGTTTGCCATCGAAACTAATTGCTCAATCTAAGTGCAGGGACACTGACTACTTATTGATGAGCCTTTTCTTACAGGAATTTTGCTTTTAAAAAAGTCTGAAAAGGCAGACATCAATGGCTAAGATATTTATAGTCCAAAAAAAGCATGATTTTACTGCACTTTGACATTTTCCTTTGATTTTAAGTGAGGTACTCCAAGGTCCTTCAAGTATTAGTTCTGTCTTAGGAGTGCTAAGGAGATACTGTTCCTGACATTTCATAAAGAAATGCAAAGGTGTTTTTTAAAAGTAGGAACGGAGGAGAGATCCCAACAACATGCAGTTTTGTTTGTAAGGATAGAATTTTCTTTTGGTTACAAAACGGACACGATCCATATGTTCATGAAGCTAAAATAGCGTTTTAAGTGAGGCGCTGGCTTCTCTCTTCCCCCCGACTGTTGTGAGTCATTTTAGCAATTTGCTTCCTACAATAATTCCAGAGAAAGCCATAAACTTTATGTAGAACTCTATATTTAAGATGAAGTTATGGGTATCTTTGTTACTCATTAATTTGATGAGCATTTATGGAGTTACTTCCATGTGTGAATTCTGATAATAGAGATAACTGAAGCCAAAACTCATTCAGAAAGGACTGTTCAGCCCAGGTGAGACAGATGCAAGTGGATATAATGGAATATTTTAATAAAGTCTATGGCAGGAGTATGTAGAGAGGTCTGTGGGCTACAGTGAGGAAGTATGCAATGCAATCTCAGAGAAAATGTTCTACACAACAGTCTGTGTTTTATCTGAACCAACTGGCTTTTAATAAGATCTTTGAAATAACTCATAAGATATAGCTGTGAAGCATGTAAATGCACATGGATTTGAAAGTTCGGTAGTTTACTTAATATTGGTCTGGGATATTTTGGCTACCAAAGGAAAGTGGTAATGACTCAGGTCAGACTTTAAAGACACAGATACCTACTAATGAACCTGGCTTTATCAATTAAACAATTCAAACATACACAAGGCAGGCTAAGAAATCTGGGGATGGCTTTAACTACCATGTAGTACAATTTTCAAAGACTCTCAAAGACTAGTACAATTTGTCAAAACTGACAACGAATTTGGAAAGCAAAAATACAGAGGTAAATTTAAAATTTGCTAAGGAAATAGAGAAATGTAAGGATTCAGTTTATATTCTTTGAGGTTAAAATCAAAACAAACAAAAAATACAATCTATAGTTTTAGCCAAATGAAAGATTGTTGTGAATTATTAAGGAAAAAAATCTCCTAAAACATTAATAGAATTTTGAACTATGGCAAGAACTATGTATTTTGTAGTGAGTGTGGCAAAAGCATCTGTGTGTCTTCCCTCAAACACTGCCAACCAGAGAGCTTGACTAGAATGTGTGAGCTTTGAAGCCATGATTTAAAAATACTTTGAGAAAATAAGACCTAGGGTCCAGTTAGAGGCACCTGCCTTTATTTATTCCTCTCAGTTATCAAACTTCAAATCCTACCTGCATTCTCTTTCTTAAAGTAGCAATGTGTTTCATCCATGCTGAGAACAGGAATTCAACTGGGTTAGTAGCATGCCTTTCAAGTTCTCTCATTTTAGGAAGAGATTTTTTCACCTCAGAATGTTCTAGAACGCCTGGGTTGCTCTGGAATATATTATGTCTGTATGTGAAGGTGATTCTCTTACATGATCTTTCTTTTTATTTTTTACTTATATATTTTAACTAATGTATATCAATTAATGCTTACATTGTGACCTTTTCATTCGTGTAGATATCATGCTTTAAATACAGCCTCCTCACTTCCTGCACTCTTATTTGCCCCTCTCACTCCGTGTCTGCTCATCCTTCTACTCTTCTCTAATAGTACATGCATGCATTCACACACACACACAAACACACACACACACACCTGCACACACAAACACACGCATGCACACATACATTCATATATATATATTTCTTGTTTTTTCTTTCAAGATAGGGTTTTACTGTGTAGCTCTGACTGTCCTAGCAATTAGACTTAGAACTCAGTGATATCTGTGTGGCCCTGCCTCCCAAGTGCTAGAGTTAAAGTTATGAGCCACTACACTCAGATACAAACACACACACACACACACATACACACACACACACACATTATATATGTATATATTATTTATTTGCTTTAATTTTATATATGATTAAAACCACAAGGTACATGTCATTCAATATTTATAAATATGTTTCATACCTTATGAAAAATAATTGCTTTTTGTTCCATTCTGTTTTCTCTAACAGGAAAGACTGTGTGTGTGTGTCTGTGTGTGTGTGTCTGTGTGTGTGTATAATTAAAAAGCGCTCCGTTTGTAGACAGATAACATGTTCTTGATGCAGTTATCTGTTAATAAGGATCCATAATCTATGGCTTAGCTATAGTGAATAGCTTGCTTAGGATGAAACTCAGGCCTGGGATATCTAGCTTATCTAGTTTAAGCTCCTTTGGTGTTCTTCTTAAGAACTTTCCCACTGTTTTACATAGCGGTTCTACTACTTCCTATTCCCCTTAGTAGTGCTACATTACAATCTTCCTAGAGAGAGTATGATTCCAGCTCTGAATTTTGGAGATAGGAAGTCATAAAAATCTATAAGCAGAAGAAATATTTAATTGAATTTTTCTTTTATTTAAAAATGAATGTCAGTCTTAGGCAATTTTGATGGTTTAGATCTTGATGTAAGATGGTTGAAGTAAATTAAAGTAACATGAAAGTGAAACAACTTTATATTGGATTGTTACCTGGTTGGCCTTAAAAGAAAAGGCAAATGTGCTTTCAATTCTCTTAGCCTTTGCATTTGGATGTTGTTTTCATTTAGTGAGTACAATGGATTGATAAAGTTTTACATTTTATGCAAAAAAGTTTGACATACACATTGAAACTGAAATAGAACATAGAGTCTAAAAAACAGGTAGTTGGATATTTGGTACACAGTTTCATTTGGAAAATCTAGGCTGGTAGATTTTATAAGTCATTGGGGTATAGGTAATAAATCAAAGCTCACATATGGTGCCAGAACTTGCCTTTGCCTTTTTATATATATTAATTAATTTAATATTCTGAAAGTTGTATTGCACACACTGCTCCAATTCCCAGGTTGTTGAGGTTTTTTTCCCCCAATGAAGAAGCTGAGATATCCAGGATAGCAAAAACTATTCTTAACAATAAAAGGACTTCTGGGGGAATCAACCTCCCTGACCTCAAGCTGTACTACAGAACAGTAGTGATAAAAACTGCATGGTATTGGTACAGCGACAGGCAGGTAGATCAATGGAATAAAATTGAAGACCCAGAAATGAACCCACACACTTATGGTCACTTGATCTTTGACAAAGGAGCTAAAACCATCCAGTGGAAAAATGACAGCATTTTCACCAAATGATGCTGGTTCAACAGGCAGTCTACATGTAGAAGAATGTGAAATGATCCATTCCTATCTCCCTGTACAAAGCTCAAGTCCAAGAGGATCAAGGACATCCACATAAAACTAGATACACAGAATCTAATAGAAGAGAAAGTGGGGAAAAGTCTCGAGCACATGGACACAGGGGAAAAGTTCCTGAACAGACACCAATGGCTTATGCTCTAAGATCAAGAATCGACAAATGGGACCTCATGAAATTACAAAGATTCCGTTAGGCAAAGGACACTGTAAATAGGACAAAATAGCAACCAACAGACTAGGAAAAGATCTTTACCAGTCCTACGTCTGAACTCAAAAAGTTAGACTCCAGAAATCCAAATAACTCTATCAAAAAATGGAAAAAAGAGCTAAACAGAGAATTCTCAACTGAGGAAACTTGTAGGACTGAGAAGCACCTAAAGAAGTGTTCAACATCCTTAGTCATCAGGGAAATGCAAATCAAAACAACCCTGAGATTCCACCTCACAGCAATCAGAATGGCTAAGATCAAAACTCAGGTGACAACTGTTGGCGAGGATGTGGAGAAAGAGGAACACTCCTCCATTGCTGGTGGGATTGCATGCTGATACAACCTCTCTGGAAATTAGTTTGGCAGACCCTCAGAAAAATGAACATAATACTACCTGAGGACCCAGCTATTATACTCCTGGGCATATACCCAGAAGATACTCCAACATGTAATAAGGACACATGCTCCACTATGTTCACAGCAGCCACATTTATGATAGCCAGAAACTGGAAACAACTCAGATGTCCCTCAATGGAGGAATGAATATAGAAAATGTGTTACATTTACACAATGGAATACTACTCAGCTATTAAAAACAATGACTTCATGAAATTTGCAGGCAAATGGATGGAACTTGAAAATATCATCCTAAGCCAGGTAACTCAGTCACAAAAGAATGAATATGGTATATACTCACTGATAAGTGGTTATTAGCCCAAAAGTTCGTAATACCTAAGATTCACCTCACAGCAACCATTGGGCTGAGCGTGAGTCCTAGATGGACGAGTTGGAGAAGGGACTGAAGGAGTTGGCAGCCCAATGGAGGGAGCAACAATGTCAACTGGCCTGACCTCCTGATGCTCCCAGAGACTGGATCACCAACCAAAGAATACACATGGAGGGTCCCATGGTGCTGACCACATATGTGGCAGAGAAGGGTGTTGTTAGCCATCAGGGGGAGGAGAGGCCCTTGGGCCTAAGGCTGTTAGATGCCCCAGTATAAGACAATGCCAAGGAGGGAAGATGAGAGTGGGTGGGTGGGTGGGTGGGAGAATACCCTCATAGAGGTAGGTGGAGGCAGAAGGGGATAGGGAGGTTCTGAAGGGGAGATCTTAAAAGGGGGAAACATTTGAAATGTAAATAAAGTATCAAAAACAGAAATGGAGATGTTTTCTCAAAGTTTAATAAAAAAAAAAAAAATGAAGAAGAAGAAGCTGAGATAGAAATAAGGAGAGGTGGATCACTATGTCCATCCCCAACTGCTTGTTACCTCAAGGGTCAGTGGATTAAAATAGTTGATCAATATGGATTATCAATACAATAACTATAAAGCCCAAGAAGGGTTATACTTTAGAAGCTACAGAAATTCAGAGATTGAATAAATTAGAAAGGGATCCAAAGTGGGTTCTAGTGACATGGCAGAAAGAGAAAAGAAAAAATTAAAAAGTGCAGTGTCTTAGAATGTAAGAGACGAGTTTCACGAGTTTGAACGTCGAAAGGGGGATTGACTCCCCCCAAATGATGCTGATAGTTCAAGAAAACTGGAACCCGACCCTTTTCTTTTCTTGGCATCACCAGTTTAGAAATGGATCCTAAACAAAAACAAACAACAGCAAACTATGGTGAATGATGCAGGAAGCCTGATTGGAATCAGTATAAGAGAAATATTGAGAAAACGACTCAATCAAGATGTGCAGACATCTGTTTGAAGGATATTTTTGAGAGGCTCAGAGGAATACTGTTCACCTTGGAGGAAAACAAGAGTCACAATAAACTGTTCATATTGTATGATAATAATAATGTCTTTGACACACATTAAATGATAGTATTGATTTTTAAATTTTTATTTATTATTTTATTTTGGGGTGCACATGATGCTTGTAGATTTCAAAAGAGGGTATCAGACCTCCTGAAGTTGGAGTCATAGAGGTAGTGAGTCACCTGAGAGATCCTGGGAACTAAACTTTAGTGCTCTGCAAGACGTCTAAGCCATCCTGGATTTGTGATGCTTTAAGATGGGTAGTTAGTGCTCATTAATGATTGATATCAATGATATTACTGCAGTACATTATTATTCATGTATTTAGATGTATGCATGTGAATTTATACTGATGGAGGGCTGACTAGAGGTAGAATACTCTACAGATGATATGATATTTGAATTAGAACATAAATATGAATACACTATATATCATAAAAAAGTGCTTGTGTGTTCTAGTAAAAAGCTAGCTCAGGAAGATTTTTAAAACAATGAAAATACGGTCCCATTAGAAATGCTTTCCTGAAATGAAAGTCTACATTAAAAGAAAAATTGATGAAATAAAAACAAAAAAAGGAAGGAAGAAAAGTAAGAGATTAAAAACGAAAAGTTAAGACAAGGCACATTTATAACTCCCTCTTGCCTGGAACAGTTTCCAAGAATATGCACATTTTAAAAAAGTTTGCTTAAATGTCATTCAGGAAGTGCTGAATTAAGCAACGGAAAAGCTTCTTTTATAAAGGTTTTCTCAGAACTCGATGAGTACACGGCACAGGCACAACTATCTCCAAAACATATTGACCTTGTAGTTTCAGAGCACAGCACTCCTTCTGAGGGAACAGTGGATTAGAACAGGAAGAATCAACCAGCTTTCCCCAAATGTTCATCTGTTCGGCCGCAGTTCACAAGACGATGGCTTATACATCATACAGAAATGTGTTTCAATTATTTCTTCGCCATTAGGTACATTGAAGAAACAAAAACCCCTTTTGTCCCACAATTAAGGTTTTAATGTTTGTAAACTCCAGGGTGGGCAAAGTATAGCTGGCTCTAGACCTCACATATAAGAAGGCAGAGTCCCTGATGTTTGTTTTACTTTGTATGAATCTAAAATCCAAAAAAAATAAATGTAATCCAAGAATTTAGACTACTATTATACACTAGCCACTGTGCAGGAAGACAGAATCACATTTTCTTCTAAAATGTACATTACATGACATTGTTTGGTTTTCAAAGTAAAGAATAAATAAAACTCAGTAAGTATGTCTATCACACACAAGGACTCAAGGGATCCTGGATAGAACTCTTCAGGGAAAAAAAACATCTAGATGGAAAAATATCCAAAGAAAAATTCTAAAAACATGCAATAAGACCATTTTACAATCTGTTAAGTATTAATTGATAGATAAGATATATTGATGACAGAGTAAAGAATCATGTAAAAGCAGCTAAAATACATCTTCAGAGATCAATATATTCATGACTGGATAGCATTATACTCAGGCAACATAGTAAAAAATCCCACAGTTTTGATAAATCAAATTTTGAAATGATATGCTAAATATCCTAGGAGGTGATGCTAGCCTTTGAATAAAACCTATCAAAAGGAAAGGTCCCAGACTGTAATTGACCCTAGCAAGGAATCAGACTAAAGTATTTATAGAGATATATCACAAAATATAGTATCTAATAAAAAATAGATAATCATGGAAGTAGTCAGGAGAATGGGTAGAAGAGGGATTGAAACATATAGGATATTTTTAATACTCTAACTGGATTCTAAAGATTATTACCATTTCTAAAATAATATACTCCATGAGATTATCCATGTACCAGACACTGCCAAAGACAATATAGGTAACCGAATATAAGACAATAGCAATGAACTGGTTTGAAACTGGAATATAAAGAATAAACTAATCATTATACAGCTTTGAAAAAACATTTGGCACATGTGTATTAGAAGTTCATAAAGAAGCTGGAGATATGCGGGAGAAGCAGCATTTTAATAGGCAATGATGAAAACTTTTTAAGTATGGTGTTGTTTATAAATGTACAGAAAGAAGCAAGAAATTCAAAATGTAGTGCGCAGAGTGCACAGTTATTTTTTTAAAAGGCATATGACTAACCAGAAGCAAGGAGGAAGCTAACAGTGGGGGTGACTTAAGGTGCTGAAATCCCAATCCTTTCCCCAGTGAAAGCATCTTGGCTTGTAGAGACAAAAGGAAGACTTTTTCAGACACATAGAAATGGCAGCAGCAGGTCCATTAAAGAGATCTACAGGAGAAAAGGGTCCTAGGAGGAAATACATAACTAGATCAATGAAGAACACCACAAACAATAAGGAGAGCTGATGACGTACACGTTATCTCTCCATTATAACACCTGTCCAAGAAATTAACTATTTGATTAAAAATTTAAAAAAATACTATTGAGTTATAACATATTGAGAAGAAAAATGTATGACAATAGCCTGAAGGTTTGATCTCCCTTAGGAGATCAAAATCATAATTTCTGATACCATATATGAAGTGGCACAGTATCCTTGGAAGGTTGATTGCCATAAGGTTCAAAAATAAGTTATAAACCATGAAATAATACTGAGAACAAACACATAGAATAGGGATTCTCTCTCTCTCTTTCTCTCTCTCTCTCTCTCTATCTCTCTCTCAACCACTCTTTCTACCCTCCCTCCCTTCCATCCCTGCTTTGTTCCATCCTTCCTTTTTGTTTTGATTATTTACCACTGTGTGTTCAAATGCTTGTTTCTCTGCCAAGTATTCAGAGGGCACATATATAAAATGAACACATCTAGGTGGCACATTCCTAAACTGTGAGACCTAGTTTCTCTGAAGGTGGGTACTTTGATCATCATATGCCTCCGAAGACCTTACTGTAGCTGGTTCTTTTCCCAAAAGGACTGAAAGAGAGGGCAAGCAGGAGGAAATTAACCAAGGGAATGCAGAATGCGGAAATGCAGAATGCAGGCAAGTCTCAAGACTCTCTTCTCAAACAGGGCTTTTAATATGGAAATATTGATAATGCTGAGTTTGTATTTACTAATAGTTATCACATTAAAATTCAGGAGGATTATATTCTACATTGTATGAAAGGAAAACACATGAAAGAATCTGTTTTGGTGTCTTAAGATTGGGAAACAATTCTTAAGTTATATACATTTCAACTTAAACTGAAAAACTAGTTAATTCACTGCATCAAAATTATAGATTGTTTTTATTTATTCACAATGTAAGTTAATGAATAGCTGAAAATGAGAGGAAATTCTCTTTAAATAAACTTGAAGAACAGCCTATATTTACAAAAGAAAAATGAACCAAAGTTTCTCATCAAAAATCAAAAGCAAAGATGTATAGCTAACAAATAAGTAGACATACATAGAAGTGCAAAGAATGCAAAGACTATTGCTCTTGCATTGTCATGATGCAGAACTAGCAATTTGAAGATGCAAAGTGTCATTGGGAAAACAAGAAAAAGGACTTTTTTTTTTTTTTTTAAAACAATGAGACAGCTTTGAGATGCCACACGTATGTGTGCAATTCAAACAAATACATACTTTCATAGATCCAGGTTGGCATAGTTGCAGTTGTAGGATGAAAATTCCTAATGCCCTACCCTTCTCATAGAAGTTCAATTTGAATAAAACACTTTATGTTTGCTCTACTGATCACACCTCTGTGTTGCTTAAGGAAACCCACTCAAGCCAAGAGGACATCCATGTTCACATCAGTGTAGTTTGTGAAACTGGATGTAACACCGGCATTCACTTCTAGGTCAATCAATTGATAAATGAACACACTCATGAGTTGCTAAAAGACAATTGAAACAATGAATTAATGAATTAAATGCTAGAAAATTCTTATTTTTAAAGCACTTTCGACTTCGACTACTTACTACAATAGAATTTACAGTGTATTAGATGCTTTCTTGGTGAATTTGCTTCATTCACTGGTGTTTGGCAAATCTGGATAATTTATTTTTTCCAAACATTCTTTTAAACTTGTGTTTGGATGTGTATGGTTTTTAAGTTTGTTTCCTCACAGCCAATTTTGAAATCCTAACCTTCAAGATAATACAAAGATAAAACAAAAACTTTGGGCAGTAACTATGAACCCCACCAATGTAATTGATGTTTTCATAAGAGACCATGGAACAGTAACCAGCTTCTTCTTTGTATGAGGAGTAGACATCATTTGAGCTTTCCAAATTATAGTTCATTAAGTATGAAATATTATTGGGACTTTTCATAATGCCTGTACTCTATTTCTTTCATTATATTGTGCACATTATATTTAAATAAAACACTTAGCAAATGTGCTCATTTTCTGATTGTCTTCTTCAACAACAAATTGAAGAACATGATTCATTTATTAACTACTTGTGTAGAGAGCATTTAGTAAAACAGAAAACTGAGCAGTATACCATTTTGTCAATCACAATACACCTATATATACACTAAAACTTAGGTACAAATACTAAACAGCCACTTTTCTAAGGATAAATATGTATATAGAGATATATATTAAGCATCAGAGAAAATGTCAATGCATAACAGAAGGATGCAACGGGAGTCTTTCAAAAGAACTTTTCAGACAGAACTCTTCATATCTATGTGAGAGTTCAATATAATTTTTGTGATATACTGTTCAAATCATGTCCACTGGGCATACAATTGTGAGTTTGGTGGTTCCTTTCTATACGTTTCAAGATAGTTTCTTTATTCATTTATAGAATGAATTTATAGATTATAGATCATTTATTCATGTGTCTCTAATTGGTAGCTACAAATTAGAACAACTTGTCACAAACAGATATACAATAAAATTAACTTTGTATTCTGAAAAGCTTACTCAGCTGTCAGGTAAGTCACCACCTTACAGCTTTGATAAATTTTGTCTTGAACTTGTAAGCACATAGAAGAATGATGGAGTCCATTCCTAACTGATAAATCTGCAACACAAGTTTGGCATCCAAGGCTCAAGAATCATTTTAGAACAGGAGTTAGTAAATTTATGAGCCAAAGGAAAAGGAAGTTTGCTGTAAGGTTGGATATTCTAAAAATGTGAGAAGCCACACCAAGGAATTTAACATGGCTGCCTAAACATGTTCTGAACAAGTGTAGTTCAAGTAGACATACTAACATGGAAGGAGGGAATGTCATAAGACATTCCCTCGGCTATAGACACCAAAAGAACACAAAATAGGAAAAATGACCTTCCTTAGAATAGCATACCAACTAGTCAAATGGCCGGCTCTGAAAACATAATACAAATAACAGGCAACTGAACAGGTTGTGTTTATATATACAGGAGTGTTCGAGTGTGCATGTTTGTGTGTGTGTAACAAGAATTAATGAAAAAGAGGCCATTAATTTGTAAGAGTGCAGCCACGACATTACATGACAGGATCTGAAGGAAGGGAAGGAAAGGATGAAATGATATAATTACATTATAATCTCAAAAACTAGAAAATATTTTTTCAAAAGAATTAGTTGGAACAAAACTGAAAAGTAAAATTTGAAAGAACTCTTTTGGAATCTGGTTCTTTATCCCGAATCCCTTCCTCTCAATCAGAGAGCAGTGTCTGTAGCTTGAAATAACACATCACACATTCGAGACATGCCAGATGGTCTTTCCAGGAAAGTTGGGAACATCTTTCTTTTTCTCAAGATTCTTTGGAAAATCAACTCAAACTTATTTCCCCTGTTAAAAGGAAATGAAGAGCTAACATCTTTCAGAATTTTTGTGACACTAAACTTTAGTTTGTTATTTTTAAGTATAAGACGTTATGCACTTTTTCTTTATAGTAGAAACCACAACTCCAACCTTGTGGTTTAAACTCCACAAAGTATCTACTCAAGAATAGATATGTATTGGCAGGACTATTTTTTAAATATTTTTATTAATTCTTGGAGAATTCCATACATTGTACTCTGCACATTTTCATAGACGCCGAGTTTCTCCCATTTGTATCCCCATTCCTTACTCACAAGTTGTGTTCATAAGTCCCATTAAGGCTTTTCACACAGTTTTGCTACGTGTCTAAGAACTGGAGCATGTTAGGCCTACCAGTGACCATACCGTTAAAGAAAACTAATTCTCTTCCTCCTGGCAGCTATCACTTGTCAACAGTTCCTCACCACTAAACAAAAATCCAATCTACTTCTGTTTTGGGACTAAGAGTCTATGATTAGAGGTCATAGGCCTCAGGGAAGAACCTCCTACTCTTAATGAACTGACTCCTAACTACTTCTTGTTGAACCTACAGGTTAGTACATCTCTGAAAGCTCATCGGAGAAGCTTCAGTTTCACAAGCTGTCAACTGATGTTGTGGCTTACTCTGGACAAGGTAAAGAAAATAGTGAGTTGAGAATCACCAGCTCTGAAGGAGACACTTATGCCACATTCTCTTTCTCTGAATGTTCTGGGTTCATTGGGGAAGAGGGAACAGAAGGAGTAAGAGCCATAGTAGATGGATACAACGGAATATTATGTTCAAGACACAATGATACAGTTGCATCTATGAATCCCTAACCGGTGTGGCAGAATCCATAAGACTGGTGTAATTTCCAGCCTGACAAAGATCACAGCAGTGGTAGATGAAGTGGGTAAGACATAGAAAATTGTCAGGTAATTACATGTTTGGGAAATATTTTATTGAATACTAATGCTTACTTTTACTATGTTTTGCCATAATAAAAATCTAAGAAAGTGACCAAAGAATATATGTATGAATATCAAAGAAAGTAAAAAACCTAAAATATTAAATAGATTACTTTTCTTTAGAGCTTTTCTTTACTTCTTTACTTCCTTCTTTCCTTCCTTCTTTCCTTTCTTCTTCTTCTTCTTCTTCTTCTTCTTCTTCTTCTTCTTCTTCT
>JADRCH010000077.1:146192-157238 GCA_019843965.1 Rhynchomys soricoides | reverse complement strand
TTCTTCTTCTTCTTCTTCTTCTTCTTCTTCTTCTTCTTCTTCTTCTTCTCTCTCTCTCTCTTTCTCTCTCTCTTTCTCTCTCTCTCTCTTTCTCTTTATTGGTTTGGTTTGCTTTCATTTTATTTTGGTTTTTGGAGACAGGGTTTCTCTGTATAGATATGACTACTTTCTGTAGATGACCCTCCAGAAGAAGTAATGGATGCTCAGAAATGTAATGGACATGCTGGACACTTGGGGCTAACAGAGAAACTCTGGCTCAATAAACAACAATTTGGAAAATAAAGAATGACACTGGTGATTAAGAATCGGAGTTTTCTTATTAAAGTCCCTTTAAGGTTAGGAAATACAAATTGCACAAATGTGTTTCAATTTATAAAGTGAATTCAACAATTATGGATGCAGAATGTTTCTTTTTATAGTTGTGGAAACTTACAAATTACGGCTCAGAATACTTGCAGGGCTTATGCCACAAGGCACAAAACAGTGACGCGATAAATATATTCTAGATTTTGATGTTCCTGTGAACATTTTTGTCCTTATTTAAGTAATTGATTTTGTATGTATGAAGACAATACCCAGAGTCAGAGTATTGGCTCAGTGGTTAAGAGCATTGGCTGCTTTTCTGAGGACCTGGGTTCAATTCTGAGCATCTCCACGGCAGCTCACAGCTTTGTGTAGCTCCAGTTCCATGGAATCTGATAACTTTATGCAAGAAAATGCCAATGTACACAAGGTATGAATAAGCAAATAAATAAATCATAAAAAGAAGACAATGATCATCACAATAATTCCATCTTCTTAAGGGGAAAACCCAGTCTCTTTCCTCATTTCTCTCCCCACACAGTGCATTGCTTAATGTAATTTTTAAAATTTTAACAAATATCAGGTAAAACTTCTTAAAATAGGTGGATATTTGTCTCATCCAATTAGGCAAAACTCTAATTTATATTCACAAAGTAGAATAGATCAATTCAGTAGCCACTGCAAGCCCTTAGGTGCTTGACCCTTGCCAACAAAACTATCAAGTGGATCCGTTGTCCTCATCAAGGGACCCTTACAATCTCATTAAAACTTGCTCACTTAGAATTCATCTCCAAAATCGCTTCTTATGTTGCCTGAAATATTAACATTGTTTTAGAAAAGTAAGTTTGGTTTGCCAACATACAAACATGCAAGCAGTCATTTTGCAGTTTTAGCGCTTAAAGAAAGGAAGTGGAGACCATGTGGTTTTATTTCTGAATTTCAGGGGCTGTTATCCACAGAGACATTGAGTGCTCTGAGACTCAGCCTCCCTCAGACCACTTGCTCATTACATATAGTAAATTAGATAGGCAGGTGAGAGACTGTGGTCCACAGCTGGTGGACCTGTTCTTTAGTGGTGCATTGAAGAGGAAGAAAAAAAAGATGTTTTAGCAGCAGGCTCTTTGAGGCTATAAATGCTTGGTAAACCTACTGTAAAGCATAAAGAAGGAGAGAAGCAATGTTATCCTCTATTGTATCTTAGTGCATGGGATACACATTAGAGTTCTGCAAGCCTTCCTCCCTGACCTGCCATCAAATCCCTTTGTAGAGCTGAGGTGACAAGGAATCAGCCAGTGATGCTCGCGACTGAGTAAGTCTGTCACTTCGAGCTCGAACTTTTTGAAACCAACTTTAAAGTTATTATTAGTTTCAGCTACACATTTATGTTACAGAAATACCACAGTGTATATAGTATCTGTTTGATTAATTCTTTCCAAGCACAACAATCACATAAGTAAAAATCAGTAAATTAAATATGTCGCTTGAATATTTTCATAACTCAAATCCGCTTCTGCATGAAAGAAAGTTAATACTTTTATTTGTCAGAAAGTAGACTTCAGGTCTGGCAAGGATGGATCATGCCTTAAATACCAGCATTGGGAAGGCAGAAGCTGGAAGATCTCTGTGAGTTTGAGGCCAGCCTGGTCTACCGAGAAAGTTCTGGGACATCCAGGGCTACTCAGAGAAAGCTTGTATTAAAAATATGATAGATAGATAGATAGATAGATAGATGATAGTATTAATGAATAAAGAAGCCTCATTATTTTCTTACAGATGCAAATATCAAAGGCAAATCTACAAGAGTTTGGTTTTCCTGCCTTTTCCAGGTTTTTGCCCATTTCTAGAGCACCAATGTGAACAGGAAGCCTGAATAACGTTCCTTTAACTTTTCAGTGACCATTAGTCTCAAAATGGAATTCAATCCCAAATAGGTTTTCCTGAAATCTTCACCTTAAGAAAATATTGGTAGCTAATGCTTTACAATTTTTCTTAAAATTTGGAATAGTAATTTCTTCAACACTTTTCGCCAGCATTGCTTGGGAAATCTGGGGTCTTTTGTAGTTCCATATGAATTTAAGGACACTTTCCTGTTTCTGTGATGGCTGTAGGGATTTTAACTAGAAATGAAATGAATTTGGAAATTCTTGGTAGGATGATCATTTTGACAATATGAATTACTTCAATCCATGAGCAAGGGAGGTCTTTCCATTCCTAAGACTCCTCTTTAGTTTGTTCAAATTATTAAAAGTTTTCAATGTAAAGGTCTTTTTACCTCCTTGGATATGTTTATATGTTATATCATTGCTGTGGGGCTATTATAAATAATGGTGGTCACTTCCTCATCGTATTCATTGGTGGTGCATAGAAAAATTGTTGATGTTTGTAAGTTGACTTTGTATCCTGATACTTTGGTACAATTATTGATTATTTCAATAAGTTTTCTTATAGAAAAGTTCTGAGACCTCTTATGAACATGCCATGGAAAAATAAAATTATACTTACAACACAGAACAAAGGTTTGAACCAAATGATTCAAAGACATCAATGTGAAGCCTAAAACATTGAAACTTCTAGAAGAAAATATAGACAGTGCTCTATAAGAAAGATGTAGAAAGGGTTTTCTGAATTAGTTACTCCATTTGTCCTGAAGTTAAGGGCAAATTGACAAGGGGAACTTGCTTCTGCACAGCTAGAGAAACAATCAATTAAATGAAGAGGAATCCCACAGAGTAAGAAAGACACTTTCAAGCTGCAAATTAGACAGGAAATTAACATCCAGAATATATAATGACTCAAAAAAACCAAAGATTAAAAAAAAAAGATAGCGGAATTCTAAAATGGGCTATGAATCTCAATAAGAGTTCTCAAAGAAGAAATAAAAATATGGCAAGAAATATCTTGAAAGGCATTCAAGATATTTAACAATTAGGGAAATGCAAATTACAAAAACTCTTGAGATTGCATCTTCACAGAATCACAATGGCTGAGGACAAAATGGCTGACATCACATGTGAGGAAGGGGAAAGTCTTACTTACTGTTGTTAGGATTGCAACCTGTGCAGCTACTCTAGGAATTCCTAAGCTACAGAGGATTTCCTAAGTAGCTAAAAATTAATCTCCCATTGACCCAAGTACAACACTCCTTGGCATATATCAAAAGGTCTATGTCATAGATAATGCTCAGACATCTTCATTACTACTTTATTCACAATAACAATAGAGAAATGGAGTCAACCTAAATGTCTTGGATATGGTGAATGAATGATGAAAATATGATATATCTATAAAATTGAATAATATTGAGCTGTACAGAAAAAATGAAATCATGAAATTTTCGGGTAGATGATGCAACTGGTAAATATGATAATGAGTTTGCTAGTACAGACTAATATAGACAAAAGAAGAATATTGTCTCTAATTGTGGTTACTAATTCCAAGTCATTTAATGTGAGTATATATCCTGGAGTGACTGCAATAATGAGGGACAAGAAGGGACCATGGTGGTTGGGGGTGCAGGAACTGGTCTCTGTCTCCCTTTTTTGGAAAACAGGAGTGGCTGCAGGGACTAGTTGCCCCACAGTGCTCCACTGAAGACAGAGGCAGTTACAAACAATCATGTCAAAGCTGAAACTTGATCCCAGGTCCTTTGCAAGAACAGCACATGCTTGTACTCACTAAGCCATCTCTCCATTCTCTGTCATTATATTAATAGATTCTCATGCCTATACTAGTTAACGGTGTTAAATAGCCTGTCATTCACGACCTTTTATATTTCTACATTAACAAGACTTATAGTTTATGAACTTATTCATAAATGGTACCTGTTGAGATATTTCATATTGATTCCTAGGTTTATTTTTTGTTGTTTTGTTTTATGTAGTCGAATAATTACTTTTGTTCACTCATCTTTCTCAAAGTGGTCTTAGCAGAATACGGGTATTCATATAAACTTTAAGATTGTTTTCAAATTTCATAAAAATGTTCAAATTATAACTGAAAAATAAAGATATTTTCCAATTTTCTCATTCCATGCATTTATGCTACAAACCCAAGTAAGATAATGTAAAACTCAAAAATTTCATCTGTACTTATTTTAGCTATTATGTTCATTAATATTCTTTTAAATATAATAATTTTGGATTATAATTTCAAAATATATTACCTATTTCAGAAAATCTTCAGGAAAATATTTCTTTGCACTCAAATAGCTTATTAGAATAACAATTTTGATATTTTTTCTCCAGTTATTTTGATATTCTTTCTATCTAAAGTGAACAGATAGTGGGCAAAACTATCTGAACTGTCACAATAGTATGGATAAAGGTAGGAGAGCAGGCTTGCTCGGTATGCAGTTCAATGTAAAGGAAAGTGAAAACTTCATTCTTAAGAAAGCATAGCCTCTGCCAGTGCAATACCGACACTATCACCCTTGGAATGTAATTTTGATTCCAATCATTACCAGAACACTTATTTTCTACTTACTCTAATTAAGATAAATAAGAACATGAGGGAAATGGATTTTATGTTATCAATTATTTCTAAATATCAAATTATATTATTACCTCATTCATAACAATTATTTTTTGAATTACAATGAACATCTTAAATAACCTAATTTTGATCATTTTCTTTCATACTAATGATTTTGATGACTATAACCAGATTTCCATTCTATTTCATTGTATAGAGAAAAATTCAGATACTGTGATGGACTTTTTTTTTTTTTTTTTTTGATATTACACCCACAAGATTATACCTACCATTTCCTTCTTCTCCAGCCTCCCACTGACTACTCCCCCACTCTCCTTCAAATTCATGGCCTCTCTTTTTTTTTCACTAAGTGTTATTGTATAGTATTTATATATAAAAGCATACATAATTACTAAATGTAACCTATTCAGTTTCTATGATGTTACTTGTATGTATATTTTATGGGTTGAAAACCAATTGGTATGCTTATTCCAGGGACAGATCACACCTTCTTCCAGTATTTCTCAGTTGCCTGTAGTTTTTTGTTTTGTTTTGGTTTTTGTATATTTTATTTATTTACTCCTTTCCTGGTGTCTCCCCCCCAGAAACCCCCTATCTCATCCCTCCTCCCTGTGCTTCTATGAGGGAGTTCCCTCACCCACCCACCCACTCCTGCCTCCCTACCCTGGCATTCTCCTACACTGGGGAATCCAGCCTTCACAAGACCAAGGGCCTCTCCTCCCATTGATGCCCAATAAGGCCATCCTCTGCTACATATGTGGCTGGAGTTATGGATAGCTCCATGTGTACTCTTTGGTTGGTTGTTTAGTCCCTGGGAGCTCGGGGGAGGGGGGTCTAGTTTGGTTGATATTGTTGTTCTTCCTATAGGGTTGCAAACCCCTTCAGCTCCTTCACTTCTTTCTCTAACTCCTCCATTAGGGACTCCATGCTCAGTCCAATGGTTGGCTGCTAGTATCTGTCTCTGTATTTGTCAGACTCTGGCAGAGCCTCTCAAGAGACAGCTATATCAGGCTCTTGTCAGCAAGCACTTCCTGGCGTCCACAATAGTGTCTGGGTTTGGTGTCTATATATGGGATGGATCCCTAAGTGGGGCAGTCTCTGGATGGCCTTTCCTTCACTTTCTGCTCCATATTTTGTCTCCGTATTTCCTCCCATGAGTATTTTGTTTCTATGCAGTGCAGTAGAAACTCCTCAAAAGAGCTGAAAGACCCAGAATAGAACCAAACATGACTGGCTAGGAGGCGGAGGAGGAAAAAAGAAGGGATGTGGGGGGAAGGAAGGAAGGAGGAAGAAGAAAAAGAAATGAAATGATTCCTAATGACATTCTTCTATACTCATACTTTGGTGTCAAGCTTAGTTGTCCAGCAACTAATGGGAGCAGATGCAGAGACACACAACCAAACTCTAGGCAGAGCCAGAGAAACCCTACAGAAAAAGAGGAAGATGGATTGCGGGAGCCAATGAAGCTGAGGATACCACAAGAACATAGAGCAAAGCCCATAAAATCATTTAGGGAGGTATCATAAGTGTTCATGGTGATGGGAGTATCAAACACGGAGCCTATATAAGTCTACGCTAAGCTCTGAAAATGTTATTGTTATGTAGCATGGTATTTTTGTGGAACTTTCAACAGTGGGAGTTGGGGAGAGGATTCTTACTCTTTTGCCTATGTTTGAGACCCTTTTCCTACTACTGGATAGCCTCATCCAGACTTGATACGAGGTTTTGCGCCCTGTCTTGTTTTAATTTTTGTGCCATGTACAGTTAATAAACCCTGCTCTGTTTTCTTGGCAGGAAATGGTGAAGGAATGGATCTGGCGGAGAGAATATATAGCGGGGGGGGACTGGACGGAGTAGGACAGGAAACTATGGTACGGATGAAATGTATGTGAGAAGAATTTCTTAAAAAGTGATTTTCATTAAATATTCTTTATAAACCATCTTTGCTATTTATACTATAACCAGTATAGCATAGTTTCTTTGCTATTTATAGTATAACCAGGTCAAATTTGTATCTTTCCTTTTTCAGAAATGTTTCTTTAAATACTCGTCTCTTATAAAATTCAAACTTCACAGTCTAACACACAAGGTCTTTTATAGTATAAATTAGCATAGCATTTACAAATGTTACAATTCTTCTTAAATATGGTGACAATCATATAAAACTTCTATTTTGTACCTAAACATCAGCACAAACATGTAGACAAGTATACATACATGTGTGTGTATATATACACACACACATATATTAAAAGTCCCATGAATATATGGTGATTTATCCAGAAATCTACGTATCTTTGTATAAGTATATAGTTATATCTGTTGTATTTTATCATAAGAACACAAATACCTCACCTATGGCAGTTCATTGATGAGATTTTCTTTTGAGAAAACAAATGAAGAAACAATAGAGGAAAGAATGCAAAGCTCCCAGGAAATTATATTTTTGGAAGCATACTTCTTATTGCTATCAGTCAATCTCATAAGCAAAAGAGTTTAGGGAATGCAAGATTCAGGTTCTGGGCAAGCAAGAGTTACTTGCAATTTGTATGGGGAAGACTGAAGGAAAGTTTTGTTATATCATTTCTTCAGTAATGCTCCAAAAACATAGTTGTGACAATAAGGTACACATGTATTTATATTTCAGTATATGAGATTTTACTGCTGTTTATATGAGTTTTTTAAAAAAAATTCACAAGCATTTTCAGTTTAGTGGTCTAGCTCTGAATTTTTAGAAACTGCCTTGAATACTGTAGTTATAAGAAAGCGAATAGATTTTGAATCATTCATCATAGATGAAGGAGAAAAAATATGGTAAATTAAGAAAACAAAATTTTTAATTACTTGTGAACTGTAATTTTTATAATTAGCTTGGAAGGCAAAGGACTGTCAGTATCTAATAAAAATATCACAAATTTATTTCAATAGATGACACTTTCTGGGTATAAATTTTATAGAGCAATCAGTAGACTTAATTAGACCCATAACTTTGCACTAATCTAAGGCTAATGCTCCTTAGTTCTATCCATTTCTACACTATCTCTCTATTAATATACAATTGCATGTTAGCTATTCTGAATAAAATTTTTTTTCTTATCTAAACTCTACCATAGCCACCTCCTTGATCTCTTTAAAATTCATGGCATCTTTTCTTCATTAGTTGCTGAATGCATAAAAATTTAGTACAAAGAAAAAAGTAAACCTAAATTAAATCAACATTAACTTTTTAAAGATTTTTTTATTGTGCTAAACTTAATGATCACTCAAAAGTCAAGAATATAAAACTCTAAATAATGCAGTAGTGACTCGGTCATTTAGCTACACACACATACTTGGTAGGTAAAGTGACAGCATCTAAATCAAAGACTAGCTAGGCTAGGGAACTATAACTTTAGATCAGGTGCCTGATAAATGCTTTCTACTTTTCTTCAATGTTTATTTTTGATAAATTGCCAGGCTGTGCAATGACTTTCACTTGACATTTATCTCACAGTCAGCTGGCATTATCTTGTGACAAGCAATTCCATTCTTTTATCTCACAACTCATAATTGCTGAGTCTTCTGCTTGACTTTCCTATAAATTTTGAAATCGATGATATAAAATGTCAAACTTTCTGGGAAAATATTTTAAGAAAATATAAGGGTGGATAACTAAGAGCCTTTAATGGCTGAGCCATCTCTCCAGCCCAAGACCATTTAGAAAACTCATATGAAGTTTTCTAATGGAAATATACCACTGTAGAAGCTTCCTAAATTATATGCACAAACTTATATACAAGTATTTTACCCTATAACATTTCAATAATGCCTCTACTGGTCATCATAGACTAACAAATGCAAACACCAGTGTCAAAAATAAGTTACATCTTTTGGAGTTGTTGGACAATAAAGCAATAGACCTCTTAAAATTACAGATTATTGGCAATATTCTTGATTATGCTCTAGAACTGTTGGCAAGACCCGAGTGCTAAAGACGCCATATATCTGACTCAAAAAAATGAACAAAAATGAACAAAATGCAATTGTGGGTATGGGACCTCAAATCATCCCTATTAGCTACTTTTCATTGTGCTGTACAACACTGCTTCTCTTTGTTTAAACTTTATATTGATTTTCTACTGTTCCTGATTATTCAAATTTGGGGTGAATAATTTTTAAGTAAATAAAACGAAAAAAAAAAGAGGAGAGTCTGGTATGGTGTGCATGCTACTGCCTTGGATAATTAATTATCAATCTCATTTAACTGTGAATCCTAAAGTGTAAAATAATAACCTGTCTGTCAACATATGTCCAGTAGTAAAATCATGGCATGACTGTCATAGGACTAATCGATAACTTTCTGATTTTACCCATATAATACCTGCCACTATTATCAGGCATACGTGTAGATAGGTTATAGATTCTGAAGGAGAACCTATATCCCTGTGAAGTGAGCATATTATCAAAGTTACTCCTAATGAATTATTTCTATGCTGACAGATTAGTGCCTCTCTCAACCCTCATTAGAAGGGCTTTTGTTTTTCTTTCTATTTGAACTTCTTTTACCACAGACATATGGGAGTTAACGGTGATATATAGCACTGGTCAAAATGCAGGGAATAAAACATCACACGCCCTCCTCTCAGAGCTCTAAGGTCTATGTGGAGGAAAGGCAGAAAGAGTATAAGAGCCATGTGTACTTGGTAACTTTAAGGGAACACTGTTTTCTGGACACAGAAGAGCAGTTGTACATTGAACTCACAGTAGTTACTACATCATGCACAAAACCTGTAAAAGTTCAAGCCACATAAAATCCCAACATACAGAATGAGATGCACATGCAATGTTCCACCCTTAGCTAAGGAGATCATAGGTGTTGGAAAGAGGATGGCCAATTTTTTTTCCAAAGTATTTTTCCACTGGTTGATTGTATTTCATTGGAATTGTATACATCCAAGAGTATAAGAGCAGAGTAAAATGTTATTGATGGGTTTAACATAGAAAGAATAAAAAAATGGGTGAGATGGGATGGGGAGAAGGAACTTGGAGAAATTGGTATAGTTAGCTGAAAAGTATCAAAGGACACTGTATACAATTACCAGATACCTAATAACGAAAAGGAAAAATTAGGCCCATAATATTTCTATGGAGTTTTTGTGTGTGTGTGCATGTGTGTGTGTATGAAGTATGCAAATGATAAGTTTTAAATGAAAATTGCTTTGCCATCCATATAAGTCCATGAGAAATTTCATATAATACAATTCAAGAAGTCACAACAATAACTTCATCAGGAAAATACAGGACATTCCATTTTGTCAGGTAGTATAAACACATGGCAAAAGACTTAGAGAACTAAGCAAGTTGCCAAGAACTGGTAACTACCGGTGTTCCTCTCACCAACTAGTTTGTATTTTCTATGTATTGTTGCATCTGTAGCTGCTGTAGATATTGCCACTCATACAAGGAAAGGAAGAAGAGAGGCTATCTTCTAAGCCACCAGTGTTTGCAAGGATTACATGTTATGAAACATTTATACAGAGCAGTTGAATAGTGAATTACACTAATTAAACCTAGATTATTTATTAAAATTCATTTCAATTGTTTTGTTTAGAAGATGAGCAAACTAAGGTCAGTAGCATTTTTTTGTAATAAACCCAAGGTTAATTGTATAGTAGAAAAGTAAAACACAACCAAAAAGCAGCCAGATGACATTAGTGATGCATCTACATAAACCTCATGCAAGTTTTTTTAAAGTCATTATTCTCAAAACAAAGATAAAGCATTTGTTTAAAAAATTATTCTCTATGGCAGTAGAAAGATCCCAAGGTCTCTGAATACCATGCAAGTGCTCTTCCACTGACCTACAGAGCAGACCTGAACTCCAGGCAACTGTTCTTCAGTGAGCTATAAAATCGACCAACTCTCTGAAAGCCAGGTAGGAGCTCTTCCGCTGAACCAAAAAGCAAACCTAAGTACAGTTCTTGATCTTTTCCTCAAATCTACTATAAAATTAAGGAGTGTGCAATTTTGTAGCTCAGGGGATTTTCATAGAGCTAATCTAGGGCAGTTCTTTGAGAAATACTTTTATGGATCACAGCACTTAAACAGTCGTCGTCTTTCCATTGCATTGGCTATCACAACATGCTAGGTTTTTTTTTTTTCCCACTAATAGGATTTATTAGATTTCCAGCTGAATTGTGTGTGTGTGTGTGTGTGTGTGTGTGTGTGTGTATGTGTGTGTGTGTGTGTGTGTGTGTGTGTGTGTGTGTGTGT